>JAHPZR010047503.1:22500-27587 GCA_019787425.1 Platygyra sinensis | reverse complement strand
GCAGTTTAATCATACAGTAGGATCATAATACATGCATTATACACGAATTAACGAATATGAACTAGTGGGCCGCACGGCATATTGACAATAACAACTATCAAGGCTGGGAGAGTTTTCTAAAATATTTATGTATAAAGAAACAACTGGCTGAATGATACTTCAACAAAACAAAAAATTCGATGTTTCACAAAGTAAGCACTTGATTTGGTCATCTACTTCGTAAAACCGAATGTTAGAGCAGGAAAAATTTGTGTCTTACTGAACTTTAAGTCAAATAGTTGTACTCGTCAGCATATGCTGGCAGTAATATAGTTTCTCCCTCCTTCGAAGGGTAAAACGGCAAAAAGCATAATTATGTTTTGCCTTTTGATTGTTCTACTTTTTAAGAACTGTAATGTTTGATTTCTGGTTAACAAGCATTTGAAATTGCTAACAATGGGTGATCGTAATTGGCAACACTTTTGGAAAAGTTGATGAATTTTTCAATTCATATATCCTGTTTGGTAATTTAATTACGTAACCACTGATTGTCATCTCCCATATGAAGTTTTAAACTGCAGGCTCTGCTGAGTCATTTTACCGCAATTTGCATCTTTATTTGCCGCGAAATACTATATTTTGTTTATTCTCTGCGCAGATTAGCTTCCACCTCGGGTCTCGTGTCGCTCAACTGGGAGAGCAACCACGAAATATCCGTCTGAACGCCGGTGAGTTTGCAATATCGACGCATGCTTTTTTTACTTCTTGTCGTTCCACTTCCTTGCTAGGATTAACGCCCACTGAACAGAATTGTAAAGGTCTTGGCATGTTCAGAACTAAAGCCCCTCAAAATGGAGTGATATGCATTGCCTTCCGTTCAAAATCTGAAACGTTTCTGTTGATGCATTGCTAGCACTCTTGTTCGTGATAAAATCTTGCCTCAATGCCACAAGTCAGCCTACGTAAACCTCTACTATTTCCTTTCACCGAAAAAACTCACATTTTAAAGACGTTTAATGACCCAAAATTAAAGATTAAGTAAAAAATCATGTCCGGGTCGACCAGTGCAACGAAAAGCGTTCTTTCTGATAACTGAGAAAACGGCCAAACTTTGTGTTAACTGTAAATCTGTGTGGCAAACTGCTCCAAAGTTTTGTTGATAAAATATGCAATTGACAATGATCCCCCACCATCAAAGAAAGATACGTAAGCCCAGTATAGCACATTCAGCTATGCCCGCTAAGCCAATATTAATAAAGACGGACAGACACGGAATGATGTGATTTGCCCACGGCTTGTTTGGTTTAATTGACACCAAAGATGTTTTCCTGCAAGCCAGTTGGGGTTTTTCTTTTACACAGAGAGCTTAAGGTTGGTATATATAAGCCGAATAGGAACACTAAAGTAAAGTTATTTAACTTTTCAGTCAGCTCTAATGTGTCGGAGCTCTCTTCATAACGGAAATATATGTGAGGAAAAGAATGTTTTAATAACTTATATCATGTAAAGCAATTGAATTTTTCTAGAATATTGTTAATTTCCCTTCGGAAATCTTTAAAATTTCTATTACTTATGAATGTAAAAATAGTCTAAAATATATGTGTCGCTATTTAAGAAACCGGGCGGTTGATCCCAAGCGACGTAAATTTTGTCACGTTTTTTTGCAAAAGGCATCGAAAATTTGCATGAAAATTAAATATATTTATATCTAATAATTTGATATTTTTTGTGTTTAAAAAACCAAGCTCGATCAATTGTCTGTTGACAATATCTTATGAGTATATCGGTCTCTTCTCTTGTTTGTGGTCCATATATATGTTCAGAAATTGGTTTTGCGCAGTAAACGACGTCTGGTTTCAATTGGCGACTATTCTCGCGCCCCAGTCCGACTTGGAAGTCGTCTCTGAAGAGAGCTATGCAGTCTCATTAAGCTCAGTTACGCGTGTGGAGACGGGCTTTACGAAGGCGGCTTTCGCAAGTTAGCCATCTGTTTCGTCAAATATAGGTTAAGTTGCTTATGGGAATTCTGTAGCCATTGGAAGAGAAAACTTATTTGTCTCCGTAACTCAGCACTAGATTTCTATTTATTTTCTTGTCATCTTATGTAATGAGGGAAGACAACACTAAGCCGGCACGATTAAGGACAGCACTCAGTTTGCCTAAGGCCATTAGTACTAGTATTTCGGTCCCACCAGAATGTATGTTAATAATGATATATTGGAAGAATTTGCTACTAACTAAACAGCCTAAGCTATTTGTTGTAACGTCAAGTACAGGTGTCCATTTTATTATATGAAGAATTGCTTCTTCACAGGCTTTCAGACGCGACTTGGGCCTCAGTAACTCAGATCGGTAACTGCCGATTCCGTCCATCTTAAGAAGACAGAACTGTAAAAATGCCGTTGCATGGGCTTAATATGGGAGTTGCAAGCTCCTAGTAATGGGCTCTTGTCTTAGACCAGTCTCAATCTCTTCTAGTGTCCAATACAGGAAACTCAGAAACTGCCAAAAATGCTAGACACCAAATTTGTACTTCGTTCCGTTTGATGTAATATATCAAATACGAGCGACAGTGTTTCATCGTGATATCCAAACACCGAGAAAAGAGTTGGTGTTTGGATAGCCGATGAAACACTGTCTCGAGTGGTCGATATATCTTCTCAATCGAAACAAAAACTAAGGAGTAAACAGAGAAGGAAAATCGTCAAAATCCATGCTAAGTAAGACCGGGTATCTAAACCTCTTCCACGGTTGTGATTTTCTCGGTTTTAAGTTGATGAATTATTGATGAGTTTGAGAATGACATTTCAATGCGAGCCAAAAGCCGCGGTTACAGGCGACTGCGATCACTTATACCACAGTTTCACAAATAGAAACTTGTTTTCAGTGATAAGGGAAGGTTAGGCTCTATAACTAGTTATGTCATAAGGAGAGGCGGCCGCTTGCGTGAGGGACGACCTGGGAGGTACTGATCATGATAAACGTGAAAAAACAGATCTCTTTTCACACAAGAGCATGTGTGCTGGCCTACTCATGACACAGCAATCTCAGGGCATGACATTAGTGAGCATAAAGATAGCATTTTTCAACAATGTCGTCACCATATTTGATACTGAATGCTGTTCAGGCTAACCAATTGAAAGTGGTATTCAGGCTATGTCGGAGCACATTTTTGTGATGCAATTCCTGCATCGAGTCCGAATGATCAATACCATTAATGAAACAGTCTACACTTGAAGCCGACGAGCATCAATGAAATTTGCGTTGATTGCCTTCGTTTGCGCGCAAAACATTACAAGAGCATGTTGGAGATGATAAAAGTGGTTATACGTAGTAGGGTGCGTCGAAGTAAAGTTATAACGGCGTCAAGCTTCTCGGAAATTGACGTAAGTTAAGACAGTAGTTAAGAGTTTTTCACAATCTATCGGAACACAATAACGATCTTATCATAAAACAATTACAACGGCGCTTCGTATTAAGGACCACTGAGAGCTCCTCAAACCGTGAAACTACCGAACAAACTAACTGTCCCGCGTAAAAAAAGACTACAGTCAACCATAAAATGAGAAACAATTCAACCGTCAAGCCCTCATACAACCAAACAAGTGATGGTCAGTCGTCAAAACGCTATATTCTTTTAACCTTCAAAGGTAACCTGCATATTGAGATGTTGAAGCAGTTTGCTTGGGCCTTAATTTCTGACCACGAACTTCAAATATTGATATCACCACCCAGCTTGAGAGTCTGTACAAGTGTTTAAGAGAGCCTCCTCTAACTACTGACATAATCAAAATCTAAACAGCCAAATGAAAGACATGATTTAATAAAATGCCATGATAAGAAAATAAATGTATTCAATTAAATATTTATAATAATTTATAAGTATACAATAATTGGTTTCTGCACTCACTCGGACATGGCTCAAACGTTACGTCAAGGCAATTGCACGTGGCTTACAAATACATGAAAAATATGCTAAATAAATTATTAAATAAAACGTTGTCCAACCAAATGACAAGCCCGTTAACCAGCGGACCTTCTAGTACATCAAAAAAAATGACGACTAGACTACGAGTAGACTTTCTTTCGCTTAGTTCGTTGAACGAGACGCGAAAGAAACACGCGATTTCACGTGCTTCTTGTCCCGGAATTTTAAACGGCCATATTTTCTCGCGGTTTATTTACGGTGTCGCTCGATGGACTAAGTGAAAGAGAAACTATTCGTACTCGTAGTCTAAATGATGGCATCAATAAAAACAAGCTGGATTTGAGATAACTTCTGGTCCCCATTTCACCACAAACAGATCTTGAAATCTTCTCAGCTGTTTTATGGGCAGCCATACGGCACTGCTTCACTTGAACTTCATGCCAAGCAGTGACCACAAAGTTGCGACGCCAAGACATTTCAGTCTGGGCAAAGTTCTCTCACAAGAACTATTTCAGATCTTATCACTTAGCAAGTTTGCCCTCACAGATATCACAAAGAAATCATTCTTAATTCCTGACAGCAGCCATTAGTCATGTGACCAACCAGAGATGATGATGATGATGATGCCGCTGAGTCATCTTCCGTTTGCTGAGAGTCCTCTTCAATTCGTCTGTAAGATAAGGACTGGGTACCAGAAGAGCTGGGCTGGCTGGGCGTCGGCTTCAGATTGTATACAATGACGCCAAGTATTATAAATCCTAATGATCCAAGGTACAGCGCTGAGAACTGAAACAAATTTTTAACATTACAAATTGTAAATGCTGCAATTCTGTTGTTCCAGATACTCCCTTACCACCAAACACAAGGCGTCACACAAGCTTTCACTACATTTTATGCAAATTCTGCCAATCAGTATTATCACAAAGAACTCAGTCTTAAATCATAACAGCATCCACTAGTCATGTGACCGAGCAAAGAGGATCATGATTTTACTACAAAATTTACATTCCAGCTTGCATACATATAACAGTCTGTACATGAGCCAAGTGCCCCATCAGGCCGGAGCTTATCTCGGTTCTGTAGCATGAAGCGACTAGGGGTATTTCTACTCCCCCCTGGACGGGATGCTAGTCCATCGCAGGGTTACCCCCCAGTATTAAGTTCGCTGATACATTTATAC
>JAHPZR010047503.1:7500-20000 GCA_019787425.1 Platygyra sinensis | reverse complement strand
GATAATTCATGATATCATGCTCGAACCCTCATCCAATAATTGTTTATTAATAGGGAAAAAACATTTTCAATACGTTCCCATTGAACTCCGGAAACTTTTGCCAAAAAACAATAGGCATTTTGTGGGACTGCATTTTGGTAGTTTTGAGACTGGATCTCTGCCAAATCAGCTTTAATCTGGGCAAAAATTTATTTGTAACAGACAGCTAGCACTTCTTGCCACCTATGGGATCGCGTTTTTACAACAACATTTTGGCTAGGGCAAACAGCCTAGAAATAACAATTTTGAGACAAGAAGGTGACCTACATCTTATAGGCTTTTTTTCAATGTTTGATTCCCCCCACCCCCCCCTCGTCCCCTTTCCTTTTTCTGCAGTAATGATTGACCTTCTACTGGGCTTTCTTGCGGTTGAAGGAAAACTTCTAGGAACGAGTCAGCGAGGTGGCCAATTTTTTACCATGGAAGCAGCTAGGTGTAAGTGGCAGGAAGTTTTGCTCTGAGTTTTTCCACTCATGTTTTTTAAGCAATTTTTGTGAATATTCTCGGGCACCCATTAAGCCAAATCACTCAGATCTAGTCATACATTGGAAAGATCTCTTTCCTCCTGCAGGAATAGTTGAGTAAATTATCATGCCCCCCCAAAAAACATTTTTGGTCAAAAGTGATGATGACGTCAGAAGGGAGAAAGGCCGTGGCTTTGTCATGGGCGGTTACGGGTGGCACAGCGAAGTCCAAGGGGTTATTTAAATGAAAAATATATAAGATTTACTACTCAATTTACGAAATCAATAATAACCTACCAATCTTTAGAGTTCCATTCAATGGTTGGCCAGTTGGATGTCTCGCAAGGATTACCCTACAAAATGAGTATAGCAAAAGAAAATGGTTATGATTAATTTAATTTAACTTAATTAATGATGAAAGTTACAGATCAAGGTTGCGGCAAGTGGGGAAGGAAAACAGAAAACCAAAGGTACCACTGCCATGTTTGATAACATCACACTGCAATAAGCAATCGGCTGCCCGTAAATTTCACAGGCTTTTAGCCAGGATTTTGAAAAGTGGGTGTCCAAAAATGCTGCTAATTAGGTTCTTCTCAAAACAAACAAGTCTAGAGGAGAACAATACCCGAACACTTCTAAAGTACCGGTCATTACTGACAGGCCATCCAAACACAGTCTCGCGGAATAATCCTCTATATTTCATCATTACGGTTAGTCACATGCTCTTTAATACATTTTAACAATTTTATATCATAAATTTAACTTACATCTGATAGCGGATATGATACTCCCAAATAAACAATCATGCCAAGAAATTCAACTCTGCTATATTCTTGACGACAAAACTCTGTGCAACATTGGACACTCCATACATTATAGCACCACACAGCACAAGAACATCCCCTATTGCTTGGTTTTTAACCTGTCAAGCCAACAAAAAGTTGAAAACTTCAAATTCTGAATCAATTTATTAATATTGTACATTACCAGCCTGAGATTTTTGTTGTACGATAGTTGACAGGGGTACAGCCTGAGTCAACTATATTCATGCATAGAACACATTGAGAACAAATAGTCTACTTATTATTTGTAGTATAAATCTAACTCATATATATATTTATTCCAAAAATTGATCTAAATTCTCCTCACAGGACACGCATTGAAAATGCAAAAAAAGCAGCTTGCACATTTGGTACACTGCCCACCCCTTACTTTTGATCTACAGTGGTAACAGATAGCGAGATATCATAGCCAACAAGAGAATGTATTTATGATAGAATACAGTGAAGGAAACCCAATAATGCTTTGGCAATCTTACCAAGGACCGCCAAATAGCCCAAGGGTTGTATGAATTATAAACTTTCAAACATCACCTGAACCATAATAGCGAGTATCCATAATAATTCGCTACTTACCGGACAGGCATATGCCAGCCAAAACAGGTTAAAACTCCAGTAGTCAATGAATACATTCATACGTGCACCTTTTAAGAAATACATATGGAACGTTACGTAACACTGATTACTGTAGAAAAACAATCCAGAACCTGCATAGAAATGAAAAAATTCCATTTAATTTCAAGTTGAACCCACATTAGCAATTAATGAGCGAATCTCTCGACATAGTCAAAATGTTAAGGAAAAATTGTGAAGGGGTTGTAGGAAACTCATTCAAGATTACCAGGTTATGGTCAGTATGTTTTTTAAAGAAAACTGTGCCAACCAGCTTATAAAAGGGTGTGGCAATGGTCCTTCAAAACATCCGGCATCTTGCAGATTTCTTAGTCAAATGTTTCACGGCGCTCACAGTCTTGTTTTTTTAGTGGTTATATGGCGTCTCACAAGTTCTCATTTTTATATGAATATTAGCAGTGTACTCCGAGTCTTGATTTTTTGCACGGCTAAAGGGGCCTGAAAGTCTCAATTATTGCTGTGTTTTTTTAAAACGACATCTTCTTGGCACTTGATATCGAATTTAATTGAAAGGCCGCGGGCAAGAACGTCCCCTGATTTTTTGCTAAAATCGAAAATGGCCAAAACAGCTCCAAACTTCGCATGCCAATTTGTTTATACCTGTAGAAAACTGCCTTGCACTTATTTCCCCTCGTTTCTGTTGCGTATTCCAAGAAATAAAGTATGCAAAAACACTTGCTTGTCACAGTCCGCGCGCGTCCTTTTTGGAACTGCTTTAGTTAGCACAATACTATTAGCGTTGTTTTTCTTTCTAAGTTTTTTCAAATGCTGACTTTAACTCCTAAGGTTTAAGATTTCCCAGTTTTATTAGAGTTTAGTGGTTAGGGTTACCGCTCGAAACTAGGGTTAGGCGGTTGAAGGGTAGGCTTACGGAACAAGGTTAGGGTTAGCGTTGGGGTCGGGTTATGGTCGAGCTTAGAGTTAACTTAGGCATAGGGTTATTGCTTAGGTGCTAGCGCTCAGAATTAGGGTTATTGCTTAGGTTAGGGCTAGCGCTCAGAATTAGGCGTAGTCGTGGAATTAGGGTTTGCTTAGGGTTTAGGGCTAGCGCTCAGAATTAGGGTTATTGCTTAGGGTTAGGGCTAGCGCTCAGAAAGCTAGTGCTTATTCGCTCTTAGGGATCTAGGGCTTAGCGGATCAAGCAAAATAGGGTTATTGTTAGGTTAGGGCTGCGCTCAGGATTAGGGTTATTGCTTGGATTAGGGGCTCGCTTAGAGTAAGCGCTAGTGCCTCGAGTTTCGCGGGGCTAGAAGTAACGGTTCAGCCGACACGTTAGGAGAGTTAGCGGTGGTATAGGCCAAGGGAGACAATCTCGAGTTGCAGGAATCAGATACTCTAAACTAAACTCAATGAAAAGTGGCTAGAGAGGAGAGGTCTAGCGAGGCCTTGGCAAATCGGCTGCGTCGGACTGATTGAAATGATTTCTACGCTGAAAAGTACTTTTTTGGTACAAAAAACTGCCCCTACGCTTCCATGAAATAGATTTACACATCATGACAACACAGGCAAGCAGAAAGCCTTAAGCTTAACACACCTAGCTCATGCCGAAAAAGAAGCGCCACAATGGAAACGCGGAAAATTCTCAGCAAAGGAACGCTGAGAAAATAAAAGCAAAAACTCACATATTGCAGCTGAAGTTTTCTTTGCTTCCTATTCATGTCTTCTCCTATAGTTAAGACCTGCCGATCTATATCCAAAGGTTAGTAAGTGCGATAAAAAAATTTAAACCACAATAGAACAAGCAATGAGTTATAAAGCAACAGCAAAAGTCCTAAGAAGAAAGTTACGCACCTTACATGAAAGCATCACAACATCGCACAGGAAAATCCACACCAAACTGTCTGGATCGGAATTTTCACTGAACCTGTCCTGCAGTAAACTGACGCAAAAAGCGACGACTTTCCAACGAGTACTATCACCGATTAAAATAATTCTGAACTGGGAAAACTATTTTGGCTTGAAGCGGGCCGCATTACTGGCACTCCGTTGGCGACTCATCTTTTAAATTGTACACATTTACAACACCCTCCGATCGCACGTACAAAGTAAAATTATCCAACCATGCGCATTTAAAATGCGTACTACCGGCAAGGTATGCCTTCCAATTCAGTGATCTGGAGAATTCTGCACTGAAAACCAAGACATAGTCAATTAATGTTTACCGGGTTGGGCCAAGCTATTGGGCACCTTCGCAGCTAAGTACCTTCTCATATCGAATCACGTTTTTTAAGTCAGCAAAGATGTAAGCTCTTATAAAAGTACCAAACGTTGACAGCCACACACGTAAATTTCCAAATTTAGATGTTTTGGAGTAGGCAGAAACGAGGATAAGAACAAGCAAATTGTAGTTATCACTTGCGCCATAAATGCGCCAGAGAAGCATGTAAATTAATACTTATGAGAATCCCCCTTCAGGATTTGTTAATGGTCGTACCTTTGAGGAGAAAAGCACCTAAATCTTTCACTATTCCAAATGATGTCTCTCCGCCAAGGCTTCCTTCCTCCAGAAACAAACCCCTCGAGTTCAGTATAGCGATTCAAATTTGGTCATGATGCCCATATATAGATCATATGTGCCTGTTTTCCATTTTCCACTCCAAGATCGGCGGACGAACCAGATTCACGCACTGTAGATGATTCAAGCTATGTTATTTTCATGGAAGAATTTTCAGCCGGTGAGTGCTGTGTGATTTGAGGTTAAAAACTTTATTAGCAAAGGATCAAAGATTTCTGCTAACAATTGGTGTTAAAAAATGGGTCAATTGAGGCCGCCAATGTTGTGGAACGATATTTAGCAGAAGGCAATTTGTTAGGCAGAGTACTATACTGATCGAGCACGAGGGCCAGCTCAGGGGCCTGTTTACTTCGAAGGACCTATGGCTAACTTAAGGGCCCGCAATCACCATTTTGAAATCAACAACTCAAGAAGAGTTAAGTAGGTTGTGTTCTGACCTCTAATAAAGGTCCCATTTCCGTTGCTTTAAGCTGATAACCTTTACTGTATCAATTTCAAAAGTTTTTGAAAACTTCCCATCTAGGAATGGAAAACAAAAACAGTAAAACAGGTCCGGAATTACCGGGAAGACTGCGAGAAACAGGCCCCAGGTCAGAGATTATCAAAAACCCCTGCTGCTTACTTTGTGTTTTAGCGCTTTGTGAAATTATTGCATACTGTAAATGAAAATAGTCCGGTTTGCCACATTTCATGTCAGGAAATTTTTTGCAATTTCTTTGGCCTCTTGGTCAACTGTTATCGTGGCTTGTTTGTGGAACTGGAGTCTTCAGTCAGCTCTTAGTGACTAATTACAATATCGAGATTCCAACAACACAAAGTTTCTTGAACTATTTACTATTAGGATTTGTGTATACAACGGCACTTGCTTGCCATCCAAGGGATTTCAAAACTAGACTGAAAGAAACAGGATGGAAATATTTTCTGTTAGCACTTTGTGATGTGGAAGCCAACTATTTGGTAGTTAAAGCTTACCAGTACACTAATCTTACAAGCATTCAGGTGAGTCACTGACTTGCATAAGGCTAGTTCTTACTAGCAACAGAGTCGTAGTCGAAGTTGCAATTAGAGGCGCAGAGTGATAGGATCTAGTGAATTCAATATCGATCAAACCAACAGAGAAGCTAAGGCGAGCAGAATACCGATTCCACTTAATATGACTCTGTCGCTTATGATCCAGTGAAAACTTGACATTGTCGGAGTCATAAGCAGAAGCAGAAAAGCAAACCAATCATTATCACAATGTGCAATTCCGGTTCTTGTAATTGGTCGATTTTTCCGTTTCTGCTTACAACTCCAACATTCTAGTTTTCAGTGTATCATAAGTGATGGGGTCGTATTGGAATCAGTCTGTTTCGTCTGATTCTGATTCTGTTGAGCTTGACTCCGCTTACAACTCTGATATTGGATTTTACCTAAATCTTAAGGTATCAGCCAACCCACCGGGGCCGTTTACGCGCAGATCGCTCTAGCGCTCTGTGTTTCAACACAAACCCCTATAAAACTGTATGTTTTTTGAAAGCTGAATAATCAGGATTACAGCTAATCCCCTTCAATAGGTATAAAACTTAAATGCACTTAAAAAATAAGGAGGTTTTTGCAAACCTAAGTGTTTTCATTCATTTAGTTCCACGCTCACCAAAAGCAAACGGAAGAAAATGATTAATACGGCTTTTATTTCTTCACCCCTTTGTAGGTAAGCTATCTGACAACAATTTGGCTAAATTTCAGCCAAACTGGTCAAGAGGCTGGCAACTTGGAGTTCCAAAATGCATGCACAAGTTGCCCAAATTTTCTTATCGAAAAACACAAGGAAAAAAGAATTTTGACCACAATGAGATTAGCGACACCTAGGCGTCAGGCAAATAAAGTGTTGATCGATAAAAGAAAGGATCAGTTTTCTTGAGCAATAGTAGTTTGATGGCAGTGGGAAACTATCTTGTTGAGAAAAAGCCGCTTCTAAGACTGGCCCAAAAATTTATTACTTGAGGTTAGTAAACACCGAATCACTTGATGGGCTGACTTCACAAATTAATAGTTCAGATTACACGCAGCAATGAAAACATCTTGGTGACTTAATGGTTAATTAGAGCTAGGTTTGTAAAGATGCCAAAGACAAGAAAGCTTTCAAGAGCAGCATAAACAGTCCGGTGTCAGCGGACATCAGCAACGATGCAAACAGAAGGTTTGCGAATTCCCAACTGTTATTTTATGGGCTTATAAGAAACAATCCACGATCCAACATCTTGTTGATCCTCTGGAGCTTCTTCTAACCGAATTTTAGAACGACTTGCACTCATTTCAACCGACTTTTTTTCACTGGTATCGGTTTGCGTTCACGTTCTTCGATTTCTAGTAGCCATTCTTCTTGGGTGTAGAAAGACCTTTTGTCGCTCAAAGCGAAGTCTGCTGCTGATTCACAGCTAAATGCTTTCTTCCCATGCTTTGGTCTTGACTTTGACGAAGAAAGAGGACACAATCTTTTTTTCTTTTTTGAAGACGTTCATAGATTTCACAAGATGACAACTTTGAAAGCATACAGATGACGAATCGCATGTGTTTTGTAAAACATAAACACACATGTGCTTTAGTCATCACGTAACCTCTCCTTAATTAACAACACGATGACAAGAGTTGTCAGCGGCTAATTAGAATAATTAAGATGGAAAAACTGTTTTCGCTTTATAACTTCTCGTACGAGTAACATTTTTTCGTGGATTTTTTTTAAACGAAAGCTATTCCTAAGATTTATCGAATCATACAAAAATCCAAAATTATGCAAAACGGTCAATTTTGGGTTGGCTGATACCTTAAGCACTCTTATGACTCTGACTCTATCACTAGTGAAAAATAACCTTTAGAGAAACTGAAAGTTGCTTTAATTGAAAGGCCGCGGGCAAGAACGTCCCCTTGATTTTTTGGCCATTTTCAAAGTGCTCAAAAGTAGCTGAATTTTGGCATGTGGGCTTTGTTTTACCTGAGAAATATTGCTCTGAAGTTTGTTTCGCAGGGTCTCTCTTCGTTTTCTAGAAATAACGTATGCAAAACTGACTCAGTTTTCCAAGCGGCATCTTTTCGAGATCTATTGTTAAACGAAAAACAAAAGAAACCTTTTGTTTGGCTAAAGCATGAAGTCACTATAACGCAATGATTTCGCACTGCCGCTCCGTTAGCTCAAGTGGATAAGCGCTGAACGAAGCTGATGCGGAGTTTTCAAAACTTTTGAAAAAATGCTACAGTAAAGGTTATCAGCTAAAGCAACGAAATGGACTTTATTAGAGGTCAGAACACAACCTACTCTTCTTGAGATTTTGATTTCAAAATGTGATTTGCGGGCCCGTTAAGTTACCAGGTCCTTCGAGAAACAGGCCCCTGAGCTGGCTCGATCTCGATCAGTATAGTACTCTGCTAACAAATTGCCTTCTGCAAATATCGTTCCAACATGGCGGCTCAATTGACCCATTTTTTAACACAATTTTAGCAGAAATCTTTGATCCTTTTGCTAATAAAGTTTTTAACCTCAATCAAAGCACTCACCGGCTGAAAATTCTTCCATAAAATGTTGAATATCTACAGTGCGTTGATCTGGTTCGTCCGCCATCTTGGAAAATGGAAAACAGGCAATGATCTATATATGGGCATCATGACCAAATTTGAATCTATACTGAACTCGAGGTTGTTTGGAGGAAGGAAGCCTTGGCGGAAGACATCATTTGGAATATGAAAGATTTAGGTGCTTTTCTCCTCAAAGGTACGACATTAACAATCCTGAAATTCTCATAAGTTTAATTTAATGCTTCCTGGCGCATTTATGGCGCAAGTGATAACTACAATTGCTTGTCTTATCTCGTTCTGCTTACTCCAAAAACATCGAAATTTGGAAATTTACGTGTGCGGCTGTCAACGTTTGGTACTTTATATAAGAAGACTTACATCTTTGCTGGAACTGAAAAACGTGATTCGCTGAGAATGGTAACTTAGCTGGAAGGTGCCCAAGCTTGGCCCCAACCCGGTAAAACAATTACTTACTATGTCTTGTTTTTCATTGCAGAATTCTCCAGATCTGAATTGGAAGGCATACTTGCCGGTAGTACGCATTTTAAATGCAATGGTTGGATAATTTTCTTGTACGTGCGATCGAGGTGTTGTAAATTTGTACAATTAAAAGATGAGTCGCCAACGGAGTGCAGTATGCGGCCCCGCTTCAGCCAAAATATTTTTACCAGTTCGAATTATTTTAATCGGTGATAGTACTGTTGGAAAGTCGTCGCTTTTTGCGTCAGTTTACTGAGGACAGTTCATTGAAAATTCCGATCCGACAGTTGGTGTGGATTTCATGTGCGAGTTGTGATGCTTTCATGTAAGGTTGGTAACTTCTTCTTAGTACTTTTGCTGTTGCTTTATAACTCATGCTTGTTCATATTGTGGTTTAAATCTTTTTTATTATCGCACTTACTAACCTTTGGATATAGATCGCAGGTTTAACTATGGGAAGACTATAGGAAGAAGAAAACTTCAGCTCAAATGTAAGTTTTGCTTTGTATTTCAGCGTTCCTTTGCTGATGAATTTTCCGTTTCATGCGCTTTTTTTCGGCATGAGCAGTGTGTTAGCTTAAGGCTTTCTCTTTCTGTGTTGTCAGATATAATCATTTCATGGAACGAGCAGTTTTGTACCAAAAAAGTAATTTCACGTAGAAACATTTCAATCACCGACGTAGCCGATTTGCAAAACATCCAACCTCTCTCTCTAGCCACTTTTCATTGAGTTTAGTTAGGTATCGATTCCTGCAACTCGAGATTGTTTCCCTTGGCCTAACACCGCTAACCCTAACGTGTCCTGACCTTAACTCTAGCCCGAACCGAGGCACTAGCGCTAACTCTAAGCGCTAGCCCTAATCCTAAGCAATAACCCTAATTCTGAGCGCTAGCCCTAATCCTAAGCAATAACCCTAATTCTGAGCGTTAGCCCTAACCCTAAGCAATAACCCTAATTCTGAGCGTTAGCCCTAACCCTAAGCAATAACCCTAATTCTGAGCGTTAGCCCTAACCCTAAGCAATAACCCTAATTCTGAGCGTTAGCCCTAACCCTAAGCAATAACCCTAATTCTGAGCGTTAGCCCTAACCCTAAGCAATAACCCTAATTCTGAGCGCTAGCCCTAATCCTAAGCAATAACCCTAATTCTGAGCGCTAGCCCTAAGCAATAACCCTAGGCCTAAACGTTAACTCTAAGCTCGACCCATACCGCCGACCCCAAACGCTAACCCTAACCTTGTTCCGTAAGCCTAACCTTCAACGCTAACCCTAGTTTCGAGCGGTAACCCTAACCCTAAATCTAATAAAACTGGGAACTCTTAACCCTAGGAGTTAAAGTCAGCATTTGAAAAAACTTAAAAGAAAAACAACGCTAATAGTATTGTGCAATAAAGCAGTTCCAAAAGACGCGCGCGGACTGTGACAAGCAAGTGTTTTGCATACTTTATTTCTGGAATACGCAACAGAAACGAGGGGAAATAAGTGCAAGGCAGTTTTCTACAGGTATAAACAAATTGGCATGCGAAGTTTGGAGCTGTTTTGGCCATTTTCGATTTTAGCAAAAAATCAAGGGGACGTTCTTGCCCGCGGCCTTTCAATTAAATTCGATATCAAGTGACAAGAAGATGTCGTTTTAAAAAACAAACAAATAAATTGAGACTTCAGGACCCTTAGCCTTGCAAAAAATCAAGACTCGGAGACACTGCTAATAATCATATAAAAAATGAGACTGTGAGACGCATATAACCACTAAAAAAACAAGACTGTGAGAGCCGTGAAATTTGACTAAAAAATTTTGCAAGAGCCAGAGTTTTTGAAGGACCATTCGCCACCCCTTTATAAGCTGGTTGGCACAGTTCTTTAAAAAAAAAACTGACCATAACCTGTAATCTTGAATGAGTTCCTACACCCCTTCACAATTATTCTTACATTTACTAGTCGAGAGATTCGCTCATTAATTGCTAAATGTGGGTTCACTTGAAATTAAATGGAATTTTTCATTTCTATGCAGGTTCTGGATTGTTTTTCTACAGTATCAGTGTTAGTACTTTCATATGTATTCTTAAAAGTGCACTATGAATGTATTCATTACTCTGGAGTTTTAACCTGTTTGGCTGGCATTGCCTGTCTGGTAGTAGCAGATTATTATGGATCTCGCTATTATGGTTCAGGTGAGTTTGAAATTTTATAATTCATAAAACCCTTGGGCATTTGGCGGTCTTGGTAAGATTGCCAAAGCATTATTGGTTTCCTCACTAGTATTCTATCATAAATACATTCTCTTGTTGGCTATGATACTCGCTATCTGTTCCACTGTAGATAAAAAGTAGGGTGGCAGTGTACCAAATGGCAGCTGCTTTTTTGCATTTTCAATGTGTCTGTGAGGAGAATTTAGATCAAATTTTGAATAAATATATATATAGTAGATTTATACTAAAAATAATAAGTAGACTATTTGTTCTCAATTTCTATGCATGAATATAGTTGACTCAGGCTGTACCCCTGTCAACTATCGTACAACAAAAATCTCAGGCTGGTAATGTACAATATTAATAAATTGATTCAGAATTTGAAGTTTTCAACTTTTTGTTGGCTTGACAGGTTAAAAACCAAGCAATAGGGGATGTTCATTGTGCTGTGTGGTGCTATAATGTATGGAGTGTCCAATGTTGCACAAGAGTTGTCGTCAAGAATTATAGCAGAGTTGAATTTCTTGGCATGATTGGTTTATTTGGGAGTATCATATCCGCTATCCAGATGTAAGTTAAATTTATGATATAAAATTGTTAAAATGTATTAAAGAGCATGTTACTACCGGTAATGAAAATATAGAGGATTATTGCCCGAGACTGTTTGATGGCCTGTCAGTAATACCGGTACTTTAGAAGTGTTGGGTATGTGTTCTCTAGACTTGTTTGTTTGAGAAGAACCTAATTAGCACATTTTGGACACCCACTTTTCAAATCCTGGCTAAAAGCCTGTGAAATTTACGGGCAGCCATTGCTTATAGCAGGGATGTTATCAAACATGGCAGTGGTACCTTTGGTTTTCTGTTTTCCCCACTTGCCCAACCTTGATCTGTAACTTTATCATTAATTAAGTTAAATTAAATTAATCATAACCATTTTCTTTTGCTATACTCTTTGTAGGGTAATTCTTGAGAGACATCAACTGTCAACCATTGAATGGAACTCTAAAATTGGTAGTTTAATTGATTTCGTAAATTGAGTAGTAATCTTATATATTTTCATTTAAATAACCCATTGACTCCTGTGCCACCCGTAACCGCCCATGACAAGCCACGGCCTTTCTCCACTTCTGACGTCATCACCTTTTGACCAAAATTGGGGCATGATATTTACTCAACTTCTGCAGGAGGAAAAAATCTTTCCAATGATGACTAGATCTGAGTGATTGGCTTAATGGGGCCGAGATATTCACAAAAATGCTAAAAAAACATGAGTGAAAAACTCAGAGCAAAACTTCCTGCCACTACACCTAGCTGCTCCATGGTAAAAATTGGCCACCTCGATGACTCTGTTCACTAGAAGTTTCTTCAACCGCAAGAAAGCCCAGTAGAAGGTCAATCATTACTGCAGAAAAAGGAAAGGGGGAGGGGGGGGGGGAATCAAACATTGAAAAGCCTTAAGATGTAGGTCACCTTCTTGTCTCAAAATTTTATTTCTAGGCTGTTTGCCCTAGCCAAAATGTTGTAAAAACGCGATCATAGTGGCAAGAAGTGCTAGCTGTCATGTTACAAATAAATTTTGACCAGATTAAAGCTGATTTGGCAGAGATCCAGTCTCAAAACTACCAAAATGCAGTCCACAAAATGCATTTTGGCAAAAAGTTCCGGAGTTCAATGGGAAGTATTTAAAATGTTTTTTCCTATTAATAAACAATTATTGGATGAGGTTGAGCATGATATCATGAATTATCAAAACCGAGGTCTGTGTTATCTGCCAAAGCCAAAGGCTG
>JAHPZR010047503.1:0-5000 GCA_019787425.1 Platygyra sinensis | reverse complement strand
CCCTGCGATGGACTAGCATCCCGTCCAGGGGGGAGTAGAAATACCCCTAGTCGCTTCATGCTACAGAACCGAGATAAGCTCCGGCCTGATGGGGCACTTGGCTCATGTACAGACTGTTATATGTATGCAAGCTGGAATGTAAATTTTGTAGTAAAATCATGATCCTCTTTGCTCGGTCACATGACTAGTGGATGCTGTTATGATTTAAGACTGAGTTCTTTGTGATAATACTGATTGGCAGAATTTGCATAAAATGTAGTGAAAGCTTGTGTGACGCCTTGTGTTTGGTGGTAAGGGAGTATCTGGAACAACAGAATTGCAGCATTTACAATTTGTAATGTTAAAAATTTGTTTCAGTTCTCAGCGCTGTACCTTGGATCATTAGGATTTATAATACTTGGCGTCATTGTATACAATCTGAAGCCGACGCCCAGCCAGCCCAGCTCTTCTGGTACCCAGTCCTTATCTTACAGACGAATTGAAGAGGACTCTCAGCAAACGGAAGATGACTCAGCGGCATCATCATCATCATCATCTCTGGTTGGTCACATGACTAATGGCTGCTGTCAGGAATTAAGAATGATTTCTTTGTGATATCTGTGAGGGCAAACTTGCTAAGTGATAAGATCTGAAATAGTTCTTGTGAGAGAACTTTGCCCAGACTGAAATGTCTTGGCGTCGCAACTTTGTGGTCACTGCTTGGCATGAAGTTCAAGTGAAGCAGTGCCGTATGGCTGCCCATAAAACAGCTGAGAAGATTTCAAGATCTGTTTGTGGTGAAATGGGGACCAGAAGTTATCTCAAATCCAGCTTGTTTTTATTGATGCCATCATTTAGACTACGAGTACGAATAGTTTCTCTTTCACTTAGTCCATCGAGCGACACCGTAAATAAACCGCGAGAAAATATGGCCGTTTAAAATTCCGGGACAAGAAGCACGTGAAATCGCGTGTTTCTTTCGCGTCTCGTTCAACGAACTAAGCGAAAGAAAGTCTACTCGTAGTCTAGTCGTCATTTTTTTTGATGTACTAGAAGGTCCGCTGGTTAACGGGCTTGTCATTTGGTTGGACAACGTTTTATTTAATAATTTATTTAGCATATTTTTCATGTATTTGTAAGCCACGTGCAATTGCCTTGACGTAACGTTTGAGCCATGTCCGAGTGAGTGCAGAAACCAATTATTGTATACTTATAAATTATTATAAATATTTAATTGAATACATTTATTTTCTTATCATGGCATTTTATTAAATCATGTCTTTCATTTGGCTGTTTAGATTTTGATTATGTCAGTAGTTAGAGGAGGCTCTCTTAAACACTTGTACAGACTCTCAAGCTGGGTGGTGATATCAATATTTGAAGTTCGTGGTCAGAAATTAAGGCCCAAGCAAACTGCTTCAACATCTCAATATGCAGGTTACCTTTGAAGGTTAAAAGAATATAGCGTTTTGACGACTGACCATCACTTGTTTGGTTGTATGAGGGCTTGACGGTTGAATTGTTTCTCATTTTATGGTTGACTGTAGTCTTTTTTTACGCGGGACAGTTAGTTTGTTCGGTAGTTTCACGGTTTGAGGAGCTCTCAGTGGTCCTTAATACGAAGCGCCGTTGTAATTGTTTTATGATAAGATCGTTATTGTGTTCCGATAGATTGTGAAAAACTCTTAACTACTGTCTTAACTTACGTCAATTTCCGAGAAGCTTGACGCCGTTATAACTTTACTTCGACGCACCCTACTACGTATAACCACTTTTATCATCTCCAACATGCTCTTGTAATGTTTTGCGCGCAAACGAAGGCAATCAACGCAAATTTCATTGATGCTCGTCGGCTTCAAGTGTAGACTGTTTCATTAATGGTATTGATCATTCGGACTCGATGCAGGAATTGCATCACAAAAATGTGCTCCGACATAGCCTGAATACCACTTTCAATTGGTTAGCCTGAACAGCATTCAGTATCAAATATGGTGACGACATTGTTGAAAAATGCTATCTTTATGCTCACTAATGTCATGCCCTGAGATTGCTGTGTCATGAGTAGGCCAGCACACATGCTCTTGTGTGAAAAGAGATCTGTTTTTTCACGTTTATCATGATCAGTACCTCCCAGGTCGTCCCTCACGCAAGCGGCCGCCTCTCCTTATGACATAACTAGTTATAGAGCCTAACCTTCCCTTATCACTGAAAACAAGTTTCTATTTGTGAAACTGTGGTATAAGTGATCGCAGTCGCCTGTAACCGCGGCTTTTGGCTCGCATTGAAATGTCATTCTCAAACTCATCAATAATTCATCAACTTAAAACCGAGAAAATCACAACCGTGGAAGAGGTTTAGATACCCGGTCTTACTTAGCATGGATTTTGACGATTTTCCTTCTCTGTTTACTCCTTAGTTTTTGTTTCGATTGAGAAGATATATCGACCACTCGAGACAGTGTTTCATCGGCTATCCAAACACCAACTCTTTTCTCGGTGTTTGGATATCACGATGAAACACTGTCGCTCGTATTTGATATATTACATCAAACGGAACGAAGTACAAATTTGGTGTCTAGCATTTTTGGCAGTTTCTGAGTTTCCTGTATTGGACACTAGAAGAGATTGAGACTGGTCTAAGACAAGAGCCCATTACTAGGAGCTTGCAACTCCCATATTAAGCCCATGCAACGGCATTTTTACAGTTCTGTCTTCTTAAGATGGACGGAATCGGCAGTTACCGATCTGAGTTACTGAGGCCCAAGTCGCGTCTGAAAGCCTGTGAAGAAGCAATTCTTCATATAATAAAATGGACACCTGTACTTGACGTTACAACAAATAGCTTAGGCTGTTTAGTTAGTAGCAAATTCTTCCAATATATCATTATTAACATACATTCTGGTGGGACCGAAATACTAGTACTAATGGCCTTAGGCAAACTGAGTGCTGTCCTTAATCGTGCCGGCTTAGTGTTGTCTTCCCTCATTACATAAGATGACAAGAAAATAAATAGAAATCTAGTGCTGAGTTACGGAGACAAATAAGTTTTCTCTTCCAATGGCTACAGAATTCCCATAAGCAACTTAACCTATATTTGACGAAACAGATGGCTAACTTGCGAAAGCCGCCTTCGTAAAGCCCGTCTCCACACGCGTAACTGAGCTTAATGAGACTGCATAGCTCTCTTCAGAGACGACTTCCAAGTCGGACTGGGGCGCGAGAATAGTCGCCAATTGAAACCAGACGTCGTTTACTGCGCAAAACCAATTTCTGAACATATATATGGACCACAAACAAGAGAAGAGACCGATATACTCATAAGATATTGTCAACAGACAATTGATCGAGCTTGGTTTTTTAAACACAAAAAATATCAAATTATTAGATATAAATATATTTAATTTTCATGCAAATTTTCGATGCCTTTTGCAAAAAAACGTGACAAAATTTACGTCGCTTGGGATCAACCGCCCGGTTTCTTAAATAGCGACACATATATTTTAGACTATTTTTACATTCATAAGTAATAGAAATTTTAAAGATTTCCGAAGGGAAATTAACAATATTCTAGAAAATTCAATTGCTTTACATGATATAAGTTATTAAAACATTCTTTTCCTCACATATATTTCCGTTATGAAGAGAGCTCCGACACATTAGAGCTGACTGAAAAGTTAATAACTTTACTTTAGTGTTCCTATTCGGCTTATATATACCAACCTTAAGCTCTCTGTGTAAAAGAAAAACCCCAACTGGCTTGCAGGAAAACATCTTTGGTGTCAATTAAACCAAACAAGCCGTGGGCAAATCACATCATTCCGTGTCTGTCCGTCTTTATTAATATTGGCTTAGCGGGCATAGCTGAATGTGCTATACTGGGCTTACGTATCTTTCTTTGATGGTGGGGGATCATTGTCAATTGCATATTTTATCAACAAAACTTTGGAGCAGTTTGCCACACAGATTTACAGTTAACACAAAGTTTGGCCGTTTTCTCAGTTATCAGAAAGAACGCTTTTCGTTGCACTGGTCGACCCGGACATGATTTTTTACTTAATCTTTAATTTTGGGTCATTAACGTCTTTAAAATGTGAGTTTTTTCGGTGAAAGGAAATAGTAGAGGTTTACGTAGGCTGACTTGTGGCATTGAGGCAAGATTTTATCACGAACAAGAGTGCTAGCAATGCATCAACAGAAACGTTTCAGATTTTGAACGGAAGGCAATGCATATCACTCCATTTTGAGGGGCTTTAGTTCTGAACATGCCAAGACCTTTACAATTCTGTTCAGTGGGCGTTAATCCTAGCAAGGAAGTGGAACGACAAGAAGTAAAAAAAGCATGCGTCGATATTGCAAACTCACCGGCGTTCAGACGGATATTTCGTGGTTGCTCTCCCAGTTGAGCGACACGAGACCCGAGGTGGAAGCTAATCTGCGCAGAGAATAAACAAAATATAGTATTTCGCGGCAAATAAAGATGCAAATTGCGGTAAAATGACTCAGCAGAGCCTGCAGTTTAAAACTTCATATGGGAGATGACAATCAGTGGTTACGTAATTAAATTACCAAACAGGATATATGAATTGAAAAATTCATCAACTTTTCCAAAAGTGTTGCCAATTACGATCACCCATTGTTAGCAATTTCAAATGCTTGTTAACCAGAAATCAAACATTACAGTTCTTAAAAAGTAGAACAATCAAAAGGCAAAACATAATTATGCTTTTTGCCGTTTACCCTTCGAAGGAGGGAGAAACTATATTACTGCCAGCATATGCTGACGAGTACAACTATTTGACTTAAAGTTCAGTAAGACACAAATTTTTCCTGCTCTAACATTCGGTTTTACGAAGTAGATGACCAAATCAAGTGCTTACTTTGTGAAACATCGAATTTTTTGTTTTGTTGAAGTATCATTCAGCCAGTTGTTTCTTTATACATAAATATTTTAGAAAACTCTCCCAGCCTTGATAGTTGTTATTGTCAATATGCCGTGCGGCCCACTAGTTCATATTCGTTAAT
>JAHPZR010047502.1:0-12645 GCA_019787425.1 Platygyra sinensis | reverse complement strand
TTTTTGCAGTTTTGTTCATCATAGGCTTTGGCCTTTGTTTGTTCTTACTTTACAATTTGATGCCAGTTGCCATGAAGCTAAGTAGTGCTACAGTTGTTAACTTGTCTCTGTTGACGGCAGACTTTTACAGTTTATTCTGTGGCTTATTTCTTTTCCACTACAAGGTAAGCTATGCCGTTCAATGGAATAAAGCAGTTCTTAGAGCAATGGTCAATCACATTAAATGCAGAAATGTGAAGGGCTAAAATACATGAAACAGTTGGCCTGTAAACAGGAAAGTGCATGAGACTGCCATGTAATTAGTGCAAATTTGGTGTAACACTAAAGTATTATTAAATTACTCATAATGGGTAAATGCAAAAGCCAGATTGCTTGATTTCTTTACCACCGTTTTCGTTGATACGCGACTCTGGAAAACAAAGCACCCGCGGAAACGTTTCCAAAATTTCCGTCAGTCTCGCGTGTTATCTACAGATCGGATCGAAATCCACCAATCGCAGCCACTAGTGTGTCAGACCTTCAGAACTTTTTACATCATGCTAGGAGGCTGTGATTGGTGGATTTCGATCCGATCTGTCGATAACACGCAAGACTGACGGAAATTTTGGAAACGTTTCCGCGGGTGTTTTGTTTTCCAGAGTCGCGTATCAACGAAAACGGTGGTAACTTGTTTGATATAAAAAAGTGAAAACCACCCTCTAGTAATGCAAGTTTGTTGCATTACATCAGGGTTCGTGTGGGTCATTGAAAACCTGGTAAGCCATGGGATTCAAGAATTTCATCTTCATGCCTAGACAGTTGTGGAATTTGAATTTTGATCATCGAAAGCTGTGGAAAATAGTAGTCAAGTGTGGTACGTTCAAATCGCTGCACATGTCAAAACAAGAACAAAATAAATTGAAAGTAAACTACCAAGCAACTAGCCTCTTCGCAGACACTCTCAGGGCAATTTGAACTAAATGCGCCTCCCACAAAAAAAGGACACGGAAAGTCATGGAATTCAAAGAGCTTAAAAAGAGTGCGAACCCTGTACATGGGAGGCATGGTGGCCTCATGGTTAGTGCACTCATCACCAGATCAAGTGGTCCGGGTTCGAGCCCTGACCGGGGACATTGTGTTGTGTTCTTGGGAAAGACACTTTACTCTCATGGTGCCCCTCTCCACCCAGGTGTATAAATGTATCAGCGAACTTAATACTGGGGGGTAACCCTGCGATGGACTAGCATCCCGTCCAGGGGGAGTAGAAATACCCCTAGTCGCTTCATGCTACAGAAACCGAGATAAGCTCCGGCCTGATGGGGCACTTGGCTCATGTACAGACTGTTATATGTATGCAAGCTGGAATGTAAATTTTGTAGTAAAATCATGATCCTCTTTGCTCGGTCACATGACTAGTGGATGCTGTTATGATTTAAGACTGAGTTCTTTGTGATAATACTGATTGGCAGAATTTGCATAAAATGTAGTGAAAGCTTGTGTGACGCCTTGTGTTTGGTGGTAAGGGAGTATCTGGAACAACAGAATTGCAGCATTTACAATTTGTAATGTTAAAAATTTGTTTCAGTTCTCAGCGCTGTACCTTGGATCATTAGGATTTATAATACTTGGCGTCATTGTATACAATCTGAAGCCGACGCCCAGCCAGCCCAGCTCTTCTGGTACCCAGTCCTTATCTTACAGACGAATTGAAGAGGACTCTCAGCAAACGGAAGATGACTCAGCGGCATCATCATCATCATCATCTCTGGTTGGTCACATGACTAATGGCTGCTGTCAGGAATTAAGAATGATTTCTTTGTGATATCTGTGAGGGCAAACTTGCTAAGTGATAAGATCTGAAATAGTTCTTGTGAGAGAACTTTGCCCAGACTGAAATGTCTTGGCGTCGCAACTTTGTGGTCACTGCTTGGCATGAAGTTCAAGTGAAGCAGTGCCGTATGGCTGCCCATAAAACAGCTGAGAAGATTTCAAGATCTGTTTGTGGTGAAATGGGGACCAGAAGTTATCTCAAATCCAGCTTGTTTTTATTGATGCCATCATTTAGACTACGAGTACGAATAGTTTCTCTTTCACTTAGTCCATCGAGCGACACCGTAAATAAACCGCGAGAAAATATGGCCGTTTAAAATTCCGGGACAAGAAGCACGTGAAATCGCGTGTTTCTTTCGCGTCTCGTTCAACGAACTAAGCGAAAGAAAGTCTACTCGTAGTCTAGTCGTCATTTTTTTTGATGTACTAGAAGGTCCGCTGGTTAACGGGCTTGTCATTTGGTTGGACAACGTTTTATTTAATAATTTATTTAGCATATTTTTCATGTATTTGTAAGCCACGTGCAATTGCCTTGACGTAACGTTTGAGCCATGTCCGAGTGAGTGCAGAAACCAATTATTGTATACTTATAAATTATTATAAATATTTAATTGAATACATTTATTTTCTTATCATGGCATTTTATTAAATCATGTCTTTCATTTGGCTGTTTAGATTTTGATTATGTCAGTAGTTAGAGGAGGCTCTCTTAAACACTTGTACAGACTCTCAAGCTGGGTGGTGATATCAATATTTGAAGTTCGTGGTCAGAAATTAAGGCCCAAGCAAACTGCTTCAACATCTCAATATGCAGGTTACCTTTGAAGGTTAAAAGAATATAGCGTTTTGACGACTGACCATCACTTGTTTGGTTGTATGAGGGCTTGACGGTTGAATTGTTTCTCATTTTATGGTTGACTGTAGTCTTTTTTTACGCGGGACAGTTAGTTTGTTCGGTAGTTTCACGGTTTGAGGAGCTCTCAGTGGTCCTTAATACGAAGCGCCGTTGTAATTGTTTTATGATAAGATCGTTATTGTGTTCCGATAGATTGTGAAAAACTCTTAACTACTGTCTTAACTTACGTCAATTTCCGAGAAGCTTGACGCCGTTATAACTTTACTTCGACGCACCCTACTACGTATAACCACTTTTATCATCTCCAACATGCTCTTGTAATGTTTTGCGCGCAAACGAAGGCAATCAACGCAAATTTCATTGATGCTCGTCGGCTTCAAGTGTAGACTGTTTCATTAATGGTATTGATCATTCGGACTCGATGCAGGAATTGCATCACAAAAATGTGCTCCGACATAGCCTGAATACCACTTTCAATTGGTTAGCCTGAACAGCATTCAGTATCAAATATGGTGACGACATTGTTGAAAAATGCTATCTTTATGCTCACTAATGTCATGCCCTGAGATTGCTGTGTCATGAGTAGGCCAGCACACATGCTCTTGTGTGAAAAGAGATCTGTTTTTCACGTTTATCATGATCAGTACCTCCCAGGTCGTCCCTCACGCAAGCGGCCGCCTCTCCTTATGACATAACTAGTTATAGAGCCTAACCTTCCCTTATCACTGAAAACAAGTTTCTATTTGTGAAACTGTGGTATAAGTGATCGCAGTCGCCTGTAACCGCGGCTTTTGGCTCGCATTGAAATGTCATTCTCAAACTCATCAATAATTCATCAACTTAAAACCGAGAAAATCACAACCGTGGAAGAGGTTTAGATACCCGGTCTTACTTAGCATGGATTTTGACGATTTTCCTTCTCTGTTTACTCCTTAGTTTTTGTTTCGATTGAGAAGATATATCGACCACTCGAGACAGTGTTTCATCGGCTATCCAAACACCAACTCTTTTCTCGGTGTTTGGATATCACGATGAAACACTGTCGCTCGTATTTGATATATTACATCAAACGGAACGAAGTACAAATTTGGTGTCTAGCATTTTTGGCAGTTTCTGAGTTTCCTGTATTGGACACTAGAAGAGATTGAGACTGGTCTAAGACAAGAGCCCATTACTAGGAGCTTGCAACTCCCATATTAAGCCCATGCAACGGCATTTTTACAGTTCTGTCTTCTTAAGATGGACGGAATCGGCAGTTACCGATCTGAGTTACTGAGGCCCAAGTCGCGTCTGAAAGCCTGTGAAGAAGCAATTCTTCATATAATAAAATGGACACCTGTACTTGACGTTACAACAAATAGCTTAGGCTGTTTAGTTAGTAGCAAATTCTTCCAATATATCATTATTAACATACATTCTGGTGGGACCGAAATACTAGTACTAATGGCCTTAGGCAAACTGAGTGCTGTCCTTAATCGTGCCGGCTTAGTGTTGTCTTCCCTCATTACATAAGATGACAAGAAAATAAATAGAAATCTAGTGCTGAGTTACGGAGACAAATAAGTTTTCTCTTCCAATGGCTACAGAATTCCCATAAGCAACTTAACCTATATTTGACGAAACAGATGGCTAACTTGCGAAAGCCGCCTTCGTAAAGCCCGTCTCCACACGCGTAACTGAGCTTAATGAGACTGCATAGCTCTCTTCAGAGACGACTTCCAAGTCGGACTGGGGCGCGAGAATAGTCGCCAATTGAAACCAGACGTCGTTTACTGCGCAAAACCAATTTCTGAACATATATATGGACCACAAACAAGAGAAGAGACCGATATACTCATAAGATATTGTCAACAGACAATTGATCGAGCTTGGTTTTTTAAACACAAAAAATATCAAATTATTAGATATAAATATATTTAATTTTCATGCAAATTTTCGATGCCTTTTGCAAAAAAACGTGACAAAATTTACGTCGCTTGGGATCAACCGCCCGGTTTCTTAAATAGCGACACATATATTTTAGACTATTTTTACATTCATAAGTAATAGAAATTTTAAAGATTTCCGAAGGGAAATTAACAATATTCTAGAAAAATTCAATTGCTTTACATGATATAAGTTATTAAAACATTCTTTTCCTCACAATATATTTCCGTTATGAAGAGAGCTCCGACACATTAGAGCTGACTGAAAAGTTAAATAACTTTACTTTAGTGTTCCTATTCGGCTTATATATACCAACCTTAAGCTCTCTGTGTAAAAGAAAAACCCCAACTGGCTTGCAGGAAAACATCTTTGGTGTCAATTAAACCAAACAAGCCGTGGGCAAATCACATCATTCCGTGTCTGTCCGTCTTTATTAATATTGGCTTAGCGGGCATAGCTGAATGTGCTATACTGGGCTTACGTATCTTTCTTTGATGGTGGGGGATCATTGTCAATTGCATATTTTATCAACAAAACTTTGGAGCAGTTTGCCACACAGATTTACAGTTAACACAAAGTTTGGCCGTTTTCTCAGTTATCAGAAAGAACGCTTTTCGTTGCACTGGTCGACCCGGACATGATTTTTTACTTAATCTTTAATTTTGGGTCATTAAACGTCTTTAAAATGTGAGTTTTTTCGGGTGAAAGGAAATAGTAGAGGTTTACGTAGGCTGACTTGTGGCATTGAGGCAAGATTTTATCACGAACAAGAGTGCTAGCAATGCATCAACAGAAACGTTTCAGATTTTGAACGGAAGGCAATGCATATCACTCCATTTTGAGGGGCTTTAGTTCTGAACATGCCAAGACCTTTACAATTCTGTTCAGTGGGCGTTAATCCTAGCAAGGAAGTGGAACGACAAGAAGTAAAAAAAGCATGCGTCGATATTGCAAACTCACCGGCGTTCAGACGGATATTTCGTGGTTGCTCTCCCAGTTGAGCGACACGAGACCCGAGGTGGAAGCTAATCTGCGCAGAGAATAAACAAAATATAGTATTTCGCGGCAAATAAAGATGCAAATTGCGGTAAAATGACTCAGCAGAGCCTGCAGTTTAAAACTTCATATGGGAGATGACAATCAGTGGTTACGTAATTAAATTACCAAACAGGATATATGAATTGAAAAATTCATCAACTTTTCCAAAAGTGTTGCCAATTACGATCACCCATTGTTAGCAATTTCAAATGCTTGTTAACCAGAAATCAAACATTACAGTTCTTAAAAAGTAGAACAATCAAAAGGCAAAACATAATTATGCTTTTTGCCGTTTACCCTTCGAAGGAGGGAGAAACTATATTACTGCCAGCATATGCTGACGAGTACAACTATTTGACTTAAAGTTCAGTAAGACACAAATTTTCCTGCTCTAACATTCGGTTTTACGAAGTAGATGACCAAATCAAGTGCTTACTTTGTGAAACATCGAATTTTTTGTTTTGTTGAAGTATCATTCAGCCAGTTGTTTCTTTATACATAAATATTTTAGAAAACTCTCCCAGCCTTGATAGTTGTTATTGTCAATATGCCGTGCGGCCCACTAGTTCATATTCGTTAATTCGTGTATAATGCATGTATTATGATCCTACTGTATGATTAAACTGCGTGGATAATGTCATTGTTATTCATTGTTTGAATAAGATTGTTTTTATGAATGAATAACTGAAATGAATGACTTAATTTTACATGGAGATCGGAGAAACACTTAGCCCAAAAGCTAGTTTGCAAGTTTTCCATGTAAATAAAACTGATAAAAAAGAAAAACTCTAAAATACTTAAATATCAACTATTTACAAGAATCCATTACAACGAAATATATAAATTGCTACTGGATTAAAAGCATTTAAAATAAAAGTTTAAAAATCAATATTTAGTTCTAGCCTAATAAATTCATCGGTGCCAGGATTTTAGTTTCAAATAGTAAATATTGAGATTGTAATCGTGTTTGTGTAGTTTATATCTTGAATCGCGCCACAGACTGTATTCAACATCATGCACATCAGCATTTCGCGGTTTAAATGTGCGAAAAGCTCTCTGATTGAATAGTACTGCGTGAGAAATGACGCACACACAAAGAACAGGACGTGGTTTGGAATTATGAACATCGCTAGCAAATATATATAATTAAGGAAGGGTCGTGACTATAATTTTTTCCCACGCCTTGTTACAACTCTCCCACAAAAATTGTTTTTTGAAGCTATGCGAAACACTGCCAAAAACTGCAAGTCGCAAACCAAATTTGCAATTTTTCCAATAGGTATGACTATCGATAACCACTAAAAGTGAAGATTATACGTATCTTTTATATGATGGATTTCCCATGAAATACCCATGTCTGAAGAGCTATTAATAACTAATTACACGCAGAGAGGTGCGGAAGTGGGCGCATCAAATACCAGCCAATAATTGAACAGAATGAATATATGATAAACTCTAAGTGGGTGCCAGTCTGCTCAAATACAAAACAAGAATGAATCGTATTTATTCCACGAACAAACTTTGGTAGATATTAGATGTGAGTTGACCTCTCTGAGTGATAACATGGCAAAATCTAGTAAGATTCTTTTTCAACTATGGAGAGAATACCTTTTGCTGTTTCTTGGGCAAACAGATGCGTGTATTTAAATGTTCATATATTCGGAATAGTTTGAAACTTCTTTCTGTATTTCGATTTTTTAGGTATAGGTGCTGTTCTTTTGCTTGTGGTTTTCTGCGTCGGCGGAGAAGCAGCCTTGCGTAAGTAAATGTATCGAGCCCCTACTCTAAACTTTAGTTTTATTTTGTTTGAAATTTCTTTTTTTTCTGTTCTGTGATGACTATGTTACGAATCGATGTTGCTAACATCGACTGGATGTGAGCATTATTATCTCAAAGTTTTAACTAAGATTTTTTTGTCAACTCAGTCAAACATGACAACAAAGAGATCGTAAAACTCATGAAGAAACAGATTTGCTGCGTCTGTGGGCGACGGTGGAAAACACTCAATTTATCATCAGCTTGAATCATACTAACTATGCTTGAATTGATAAATTAACCATAACTTCAATCTAACGCAGGTTTCGATGTTGTTATTGTTGCGAACTGACTGCTCTACGTTTCGAAGGTTCAGACATTAGTCAGTGTTGTAGTCGTGTTGAGCTCGAGTGGCACAAGAACAGTGCACTCGTAGCGCCAATTTCGACTCCTAAAATAAATGTAAGCCTTCTTACGATGCTCTATTTTCAGTCAGGTATGCTTTAAAAATACGCTCGAATACTGGTATACTAAAACACAAGTGGAATAACTAAATGCAAGCAATTTCTAGAAATCACAGTATTGACTGACAGAAAATTATTATGTTGCCTAGATAACGCTATTTGTTTCAAACGACTTTTGTCTTCCATTCGATGGAAAATTTCTGCTTGTTTTAAGAATTCGCTCAAAATATTGTACCCTTCCTGAGAAAAGTGAGTAAAAATGGTTATTTTTTTTCTCTTTTGGGAAGGTGCTAAACCTAAACCCGGTAGAGCCGAACAAGGTGAACAATCCGTGAGTATTGCGAGCGATCTCTGACCAATATAATGGCTTGCCAACTGACAAAACAACATTGTCTATTTTGAACGGGAATTTATCAGAAACGCTATTTGTCAGATTATTTATGGTAGTCTAAAGACCGAGTATCAACATTTCAAGGAAATAATGGAAATGGGCGATATTTTTGCCGGCTCACTGAATAGCTTGTCGCTAACTTAAGACTTCCCGCCAGTTTCAAAACGTTTGCGCTGCACAAGCTGCCGCGTTTTTGTGGTATTTCGAGGTTTTAAGTCAGTATAAAGTGGTACACTTTCTTTTTCTCCGATATAAGTCAGGGTTTCCAGTCACCAGCGAGGATGATAATAAGGTCCAGGAGGTCGGAAGCTCGATTTAGAATTACCACAAGTCGGGGACTCCACCATGAAAACATTAATACAAGTGGAATGGTTAACCACAAATATGGTGGAATAGTTATCGGAACTGCAAGAAACTCGAAAACGAGGGAGGCAGACAATGAGGAGGAAAAAGCCCTAATAAACTAATATAGATTTACTCCGGCAGGAATTGTTTAAAGATTTTATCATCGGACTTGAATCAGATACTAAAACGACTGAAACAGATCAAGGATCGAGTCACTGACAAAGCAAGCAAGAAAATGTTTCGCCTAAATTGAACTAGGATTCGTCGACTTTCGACCAATAAACTAATTTAAACTAATCAGAGTACAATTGTTTCCTTTTGTGAGAAAGAAAAGCGACAATTAGAAGCAATTACTGCTGAAATAAAATTAAACGAACAAGTCAGTATCTTGTTGTAGCAACACTAAAAACAAATACATAAGTTATTTGTATGTTTCTTTCTTGTGTGCAGAACCATTGCAGTATCATCAAGCATTATTTCCCGGTCAGGCTGAAACTCTGTAATTATTTCTCCATCAAAAGTAATAAATACATTAAAACTTGATAATTTCCATGCTACGCAAGAAATTGTTGTTATTTGAACGGCTGGGCTAATATCTACTCATGTATGCGTGCGGAATTCATGCTTCAAGATCGCTTATTATGAATAAACATGAAATAGCCTGCGGCCATTGTGTTAGTCCATTGTCTTTCATTTATCGTTTAAAAAGTCATTAAGAATGTAACGAGTATACTCATAGCTACCGATATCACACTGTTTTTTATATCCCTAATCCTGAGTCATTTCCAGAAGTGCAAGGACGAAATAAGCTGTTTATTTTTTTTCGCTTTTTCAATTTCTTTGAAGAAGGGCACTGAACTACGTCAGCTTTTCATAAGCGTGCTGTTTAAAACTAAGGCATAATATTATTTCCATTAACTATATTTGATTAAGAACATGAAGTCGTCAGGAGCAAGTTCAGCTATATAAAAGCCACGATTTCCCTTATTTGTTACGTGTTGGAAGGTTGGAAAATTATGTTACTCTAAGTGTGGAAAAATGGTAAATAAAATTTGATTAGGTATGTTATGTGCGGTAGCGAGAAATCTCATTGTTTCAGAGTGATATTCGATAAGTTTCGTATTTTGCATGCCAAAAGTTAGCACGGTCAACCTGAATCGAGCTCAGGGAGTGAAAAGGAAAACTTTATCGCTAAATATTTTGACCCAAGTTGTCGTTCACTTGTTTTAAGTGTGTCTTGGCCGATATTGTTAAAGCTCTGAGAGTTCTTGCACAATTTCACGGCATTCCTGCATGTGCACCACAATCTTCAACAACAGTATTACGCTGACACAACATGCACTCCAACCCTTACAGCAATGACGTCAACAAAGACACATATCTACTGTGTAATATTAAAAAAGGTTACATCAAGCTGTTTTGCGAGACTTTAGTGCACTTTAGAAACAGACAGGATTTGCGTCTTGTGAGCTATGATGTCATAAAAATGGAATTTTAAATTTTTTGTAAGCATTCACGTCAAGATCGATCTTTATATGGCATGTTTGTGTATCTAATTTATACACCAGTACAATGGGCAGTAGATGGTAAGCTGGTTTTCTCTTTTCATTATCTACCCAAAAAGCACCATTGCGATGAAAAATACTGGCCTACTGAAAAAGGTGTATTAAATTGTTTTGGTTAGCCTATTCCTCACTGCCTGCATGTAATGCAGTGATGTCCATCCATGACAAACAGAAAATACTGAATTCATATGAACATCTGATATAAATTGTGTTTTGATACCAGAAAGTCGGTTAAAGGCTATCCTCGGGTGCCGTCGTTTTCTGAACTAAAACCCGGCTAAATCAGTTTGCAATTGATGTATTTCTTAGGGTATCTCTTTTTCCCCGTTTGATTCAGATGGTTAGCCGGATTTTCTGAATGTCATGTTGCTGGAAAAAAAATTCTAGTCGAGATAAAGATTAATCCGAGGTGGAAAAGATTCTCTCGAAATTCACTGGACGGTTCCATTAATGAAGTTCAGAGGAAACGTTAATTAATCTCGCGTATTATTATCCCAATCGATGCAGATGGAGATTCTGAGGATGACCCCGCCGTCCACACTACGCCAGAGAAAGTCAAAAACGCAAGCCTTTTTTGTAAAGTTATTGGCTTACCAACCATTCAAGATAATCCGTAAGGAAAACGGGCGCTTTTCGAAAACGCTCTTGAAACGGGAGGAATTTGAAAACGCCGGCTTTACGTTTTCATGTGGATTTAAAACAGTTTAAAAAGGCAGCTTTTCGAAAACCATGAAGTCACAAAATCATGTGATTTGCCTTTCTTGGAGTTTTTCAAACAGAAAATCCAAAATGAAAGGTTATTGTCGCGTTTTTAAATTTCCCTTCGTAGTATAGACGAAAAACATTGGATGTGCTTTCAGAGTAAAAAACACCGACGTTCTCCGGCTTTGTGTGAACGGGGCGTTACCCGAGTGTTTCATTCTGAAAAAAGCTTTCTCAGACAGTGGAGACCTAGCTGAGGAACATTAATTTATGTATAGCAAGCATGCTTTTCCGCATTCTGATCAGCGCGCGCGTATTAGAGCGAGGTCAAAAAAACTGAATGTGGACGCTTGGATATGTTGAAAGCATTGTACGTAATAATCTGGTTTGCATGTTTTTTTTTTCTATAGTATGTACAAAGCCACTTGATATCGTAGTTGCTGTAGATGTGTCTGGCAGTACAACAATGAGTGATTTCAACAAACAAGTAGCATTTCTCAGGAGTGTAGTGGATGCTATCCAGGTTTCCTCGTCTTCCGCTCGTTTGATCATATTTGCGTTTGACCATAACATGAACAGCCTAGCATCGAGTTTTAATGATCCCGAGACAAGATCTAGGCCTTTAGTCAAGCAGCAAATCAACAGCTTAACATTAACAGCTGGAGCTACAACAATCGATGGCGCAATTGTACAGGTCAAGGAGTTCTTAAACACTACATCCCGAAATGTGCCGCGAGTGGTGGCGTTTTTAACTGACGGTGTAAATTATGGTGGATCTGAGTCTTTGAGGCTACCTGCACAGGAGTTGAGAACGGTCAGTATAATAAACAAGTAATTATTCAGCTCAATATTTCTGGGGCCCCTTCCACACTAGCTATGCCGGAGAAATTGGAAAACTGAAGTTTCACTCTGCATCAACTAATGATTTCTGTTTGTTCTGAGGAATCGAAAAAACGTAAAAATTACAGTTCGTTTTCGATTTGTGTTTGAAGAAAACTCGGGCAAGGAAAAGCGGGTTTCAGTTTTAAAATTCCTATGGTTTGACGAATGTCTTCAGGCTCCATTTTATGACAGATTAGCGTGGATGATAAACCAAACCGTAGAAACAAAGCTGAGATTTTCTCCGGCGTAGAGTGGACGCTACCAAAGTGTATCGATTCTCGTGATTGCTTCACGCTAAAGTTTTCTCTTAATTCACATATACAAAGCCTTTTTACTCTTTATATTTTGAGAGAGCCATGCATGCCGTGACTTTTCTTGTCATTTAAAATTCTGATCGTACAAAATTGCTTTCATTGCAATCAATAACAAACGTAAGCATATTAACAGTATTTTACGGACTAAAAGCACTGAACTGAGAAGCTAGTATTGCAAACCGAAATTAAACAAGGATGGTTACGACAGAAAAATATTTTACTTGAGACCGATTGAGAATGTCAAACTCAAACACTAGGCCAGTTTTTTCATGACGTGTTCATTTGTGACATAACACCTAGTAGTAGAAGTATACATCCACAAAGGTCTGGATTATGAGGCTTAAATGTCACACATAGCTTCTGAAAAGTTTGGGTTATTCCAGCCAATGGTAGCTGCGAGCAGACATTTTGGCATTTTATTATTGCTCAGGGAAGACTTTGAGATCAAAAAGCTTTTAGTCACTTCGATGATTTTCACCACCTGTCAATTTTCAGTAAAAGTAATTTGCATTGTTATCTGGAGGGTCCTGGAGCCGAGTAAACATAAACTATCTATGCACTCATACTATCTCTACAGAGAGCCGTGTGGTATTCAGTT
>JAHPZR010047501.1:77500-87745 GCA_019787425.1 Platygyra sinensis | reverse complement strand
AGAACGACCAGCAAATAAAATTTTGTTTATCTATCTCGTTATAAATGTCATACATGTAACAGGCAGATATGTTTAAAATTATCAAAAGCAGATAGTCCCGATCAAAAGAAGTTACCATTTGAAATTGCTGCAATTGTTTGAAAAAGTTTATTGTTGGGCTTAATTGCTCAATGTTGTATCAAATTATTCCTGCAGCGTAAGTGTTTTCAATTCAGTTTTAAAGATGTCAGTGAACATCTCTCATATGTGTGCTTGACCAACATTTCAAACTTAAGACTACTTTTAAACTGCTTTTTCTCCAAAACATGCGAGATAGGAAACTACCAAGAAGCTAGAAAACTATGAGAATAAATGTCAATAACGGCCCAGCACGTTGAAATTAATTAAGTTACAAGATTACAACACTAGTAATTCACCAGAAAATTACAAATGGGAACACTTCATGAGCGGCTTATAGCAAGCTACATGAAGTCTAGTATGGATAGAAAAAACACTGTAAAAGCTGTCTTCCTCTTCCTGCCCTGGGGGTCACTTTCCCGATTTTAGTTCTTTTCCCATTCCCATTTTTAAAGCATGCATTGCGGACGATATTTAGGAACAAAACGCTCGATAAATCAGGTTTTCGATACCGCCATCTTGGATTGTAATTGAATTCTTGACCTGTAGACGCCCTTCACTTCACGCCTGCTCCATCGGCAAGTTTTCCCTCGCCCCAACAACCCTCCACAGTCACCAAATCCAAGATGGCGACCTAATACGAGCTGAAGGTGCACTCGTGTGCTCAAATGCACCTGCTTCTTTATGGTATATAAGTCCTAGCCCTGGCCGTGAGAATGCAAAAACTGGCTGAACGATTTCTCCTCCAGAGGAAAGAAAACTTCAACTCGCTACTCTTTTGGGACAGCATTTGTAATCTCCCGAATTGTTTGCATCTCAGTGTGGTGCAAGTGACTTCCTGGAAGATGACAATGGGGACACTCGCTGACCCGATTGCTTTCCAGGTGGCAAAATGCTTTGGTTTGAGACACCATCTTGAAAACTTCTCTCCTGAACTCGGCATTAAAAACAATGTGACAGAAAGGATTGATCAAGGAATATGTCGTCATTAAGCAGTATATAAACATTCCTTCCACAGACAGAGGGGCTGTATAACTGGTCTTTCCAAAAATCATTGCCAAGCTATGCTGATAAAACGGACACAAAAAACCCAAAAACAACGCAACCTCAATGACGAGGATACGAACGGCTCTCTTGTTCCTGCGATGACGATTTTGTGAGCTCAGGGTGACATCAGACGGCTTTACCACACCATTTCTACGCAGTCGTAAGATGATCTTTATGTATGCAGCCATGAACACTATCCCAGGAAGCCATTGTGTGGCTGGGATGACCAAAAGAAGTGTGTTTGTTTTCCAGCTTTTATCCGACTGGGAAGTGCAGTGAACGCGGTCGTTCTTGTCCGTGCTAAGGTTAAGTGACAGTGCATAGCAAAAGCTCGTGAAAAGCCCGATAATCCACGAAGCGACAACCAGGTACCTGGCGAAACGAATTGTCATCTGGAGAAGAAGAGAAGATCAAAAATTAGAGCAGTGGCTACAACGGTAGGTATTGCAGCCCTTTTTGCATCATCTAAAAGCTAAAGATACAAACAGTTGTCTGAGATAGTGCCAAAGAAAATTTTCCATGGAAACTCGAGAAAATAAAGTTTCAAAGTTCAAAGAAATTGTGCAGACACTGGTATAATGATATTTCATCGTCAGTTTCATTTCACCAATACGTTCAAGTGCTTCATATACATATGAACTTCAAAATTTCTTTTCGACATTTGGTTTTTTTAGAAATGATTTATTTTGAGAAGATATTTAAAACAGTCACACAGAAGTTTGCAATACACTGTAAACAACCTTAGTGTTTGTTTGCTTGTTACACGAACTTGTTGCGGATTCCTTCTTAATTTCCAATATTTCTGTTAACCGCAAGGAAAATACGTTAACGTAAGCGTTAGCGTAAAAAACCCAAAATGTTAACCATTAGTCATAAAAGACTCCACCCCATTGATACCCTGAGCAACTACAAATATATTAAAAGAAAATTAAGAGTGGTTTGCAATTTGTAAGACTCTGCGTGGATATGCGCATCAAATATTGGTGTTCCACTACTTCTTCGTTGATTTACGAGTTATACGAGCTTCAGCCCTTGAAAATTGATATTTTGAGGAAATTTGGTGCATTCAATATCAAAGTTTGTGTGGCGTTTAACAGGTAAACAGTACTCCGCAGAAAGTTTAAACAAAATCCAAGCAAGCGTTCGTGAAGATCGGGCAGATCGGGCACACCTACTTCTGTAAACGTTTTAATCAACAAATCGGATGAAGAGCACACTTTTATCAGCATGAACGTCAGGTCTGACATTCTGAAGAAGAAAAATATCGCCGTATCAGGAAATAACCACGTTTTTTCACTTACCTGTTTCTTCAGTGGTTTCACGACAGCCTGATATCTTTCCATGCTCATGAACATCAAGGTTATTATGGAAACCGTTAGAGAGCTCTGCACAATCATGAATACAACTTTACAGCCAACCAGACCCAGTGCTGGAGGAAATTCATGGTACTCGAAGTGGGCTAGATAAACCGGTATAAAGACGAAAATGCGGATCAAATCCCCCACCGCCAGATTCAGGTTGAATAAGTTAGTAACATTGGTGATTCTGCCTTTTCGTAAAATCGCCGCAAATAAGAGTAGATTGCCCGCGGTACCAAACACAAATACGAAGGAAAGCCAGATGAATGTTGTTACGTGCTGAACTTCATCGTCAAAATGTGATGAATCCCTGTTGTTACCCATCTTCAGACAGAATAAAACGAATAAAATCTTCCAATAAAACGAAAATGACTTTGGTTAGTGAAAGCTTTCTCTGCCCTCTCTTTTAGTTGATAAATGCAATATTATCCGACTGAAACTTCTTGTGAACCGATGCTGGCGTCAATTGAGTGAAACACTGACTAGAACTTATCCTTGATCATCAAGATTGCACAGGTTTTCAACAACTGAAGCGCAAAATAATATAATTAACTCTATAGATTTAATTCTGACAGTCTTCACTGTTTCCATTTGGAGAATCGTTACGCAAATAACCAAAAAGTCCAATGTCAGTTGCTTTCCAAAGAGACGGCAGTTTTTACTCACAGTTTCCTCTCTGTACACGAGAGTTTTGTACTATCTTGTAACAATAAAACAGTGAAGGGGACAGCGGAAACTTGAAGCAGTAACCCAATTCTCTCTTATCAGTTCTCCGCATCCAAACAGCCGCTGGCAACTTTGCATCCCTGTCTAATGATAAAGTGAAAAATTAAAGCACTCTTAAAGCAGGTCCAACCCACATCATTGTCAAATGGACAAAGTCAGTCATTGTTTACAATTGCTTTATTGTCCCTGTCTCCGAAGTACAGTTTTCAGTGAGTGTTTTTATGACAATGCCAGTTTTTTCTGACAACTTAGCTGCGGTGCCAATTTATTTTTAGTGTATTCGTGTATTCTTAGACACTTGCATGTGCTGATGAACTTAAATTACATGTAAGTCAAGCGAAAAAGCTTTCAAATTCTCTCATCGCGTAGGGAATTTTATTATTTTCTCAGTAAGGTTTACTTTAAGATAATTAAACACTTGTCACTGGTCAGTCCGTCCATGATATCACTTTCTTAAAAAATTGAACGTGATGGCAATCACAATAACTTGAAGCGGTGGGATTCTAAAAAATAGGATCGGAGAAACTCCCTTGGCAATTATTTGTCTATCGATTCAGCCTTTCTTAGTATCCATCGTTTGTTATTTTGCTGATTTTGAACATGCTGACCTCTTTTCTCCTTATAATCAGCAACTAAATTAACACTTTTAGCACAACTCTTACGAAATTGTGGTTCCGTTGATAGCGTGGCAATTTTTGTTAATATTAGCAAGCAGCCTTAGTTAGGTTTTTTGGATTGACGTTTTTGAGGTACCTGCGGAGAGTTTTATTGGATAATTTGGCTTTGCTTCTTATTAGTAATCAAGTATTTGTAAAACCAAAACTAAACACTCTAAAAGCAGAGTATTGCTAAAAACGTAAGGTTGCAAATTGCGATGCCAGTTTTGGGTTCGGCTTAGTGAAAATGAACAACAATCCTTTACCATCTTAGAAAAGCATCGCTTCCGGGCACAATTTTGTTTTCAAATTATTGCGTAGTCACCATGTTAAGCCACCACTATCTCAGTGGAAAAACGTGATGATGAAACTGCAGGAAGAAAACAGTACATAAGACAAGAGTGCTATTGTGTAAATATTCTGTCTTTCCATTTGCACGACCTGGCAGGTGTTTCTGTTTTGATGGAAATTTGTTAATGTTCCAACAGCTTTTTCTCCTCCTGGCAACTTTACGGACGTTACGTACACAAGCTTGCGAAGTGTGAGAGGAAAAATTGGAATGACAAGTAGTGTTAAATTCTGTAGAATGCTAGTCCAAAGTACTTTACATGTTCATTTCGTTCGGTACGGAAATGGTGAAATTAAATTCGTAAACAAAAATTGGTTTTATTTCGAATTAATATTGTCGGCGAAATATTTTCTAGTTAGTTTTGCTTGTTTTCTTCATCATTTTACGTCTTGACACAGTAAACCTAAGTTATCACTACTAGCTCTAACTATTACAGGAAAATTACTGTTAGAGTGAAACCCTAGTTAACAGAGGGGAATGGTTGGGTTGCACGGCTGTCTTTAAAAGAGCAAACAAAGATGCCAAGATTTATATTAGAAGGTCCACGACCGTGTTCAATCTTTTGTTTTGTGCTCATACACTTAGCATGAATTACGTAACCAAAATATTTCTATTGGTAAGTTCCTTAGTCAGTTGTAAACAGCAATTGTGTTTTGTGCAGGCTTAATCAGAAGGTCAAAAATTAAAGCGAATAAAAACACAAAAACATAGAATTTTGTCTTGTTCGTAACTATTCCCCTCCATTAACCAAGGTGGAACTATTTTTAACAGCGTCGTAATAGTAGTAACAATTAAAAATCACATAATTGAAATCCCTTTTACGAATAAAATACATTTCATGGCATATTTCTAGCGGCAAGCAGAATCATGACATCTCGCCCGTATGTTTATTTATAACCTTATCCAGAGGATGAAGATCGACGCCCAACATTAAAAACATTAGCGAATTCGTTTTTATGCGGCAATGCAGATGTCAAAAAAAAAAAAAACTTGCCATAAATTTATCTGTGAAAGAAAATAGGATGCAGATCGATGTTTACGAATTTTGATATTGCCACTAGTTTCGTTCTGTGTTAAATAAATGAAATTTGTAATTTTTAATTTGGTTACTTGGCTTTGTCTGGGATAAGAATTATTAGTTAGCTCTTATTAACCGAGCAGGAGGTCAGTATTGGAAGAATCTTGACCGAGGTCATCCTGTCCTGGAAGATGACGATACAAAAACTCACTAACCTGATTCTTCTTATGACCGTGCCCAATTTTCAATTAGCCAATCAGAAGCCTTGTTTACTGTCCAGTGATACGAAGTCACTGACCTGTTATGACCACGATATCATGCTCATGCACTTGGCCGAATTAAGTCTCGCTATGGAAGTTTTAACCGTCTACTACATATATAGGTCTCGCCAAAATGCAAACCATGGCTCGACCAAACTCCCTTAATTGCCACTAAAGCGTACCATAAACGCATGACAAGGTATAAATATCCAAAGAAAACTTTTACTAATGTCCTCGGAAAGTATCAAGTTGTTCTTTCCTGAATGATTCGCATTTCTTCATGGTGCAAATGCTGGCTTGGTAGATGACAATGCGAACACTCACTGACATGATTATTTTCCAGACCAAAGAATACTGTCAGCTGATGTTTCATCTTGACGACGTCTCCCCTAAACTCACTGTTCAAAAGAATATGACTTAAAGGGTTGATCAGTGAATACGTCATCATCAAGCAGTAGACCAAGGTTCCTTTTGCGCTTAGAGGGCCAAACTCACTAACATCACTGAAAGTTATTGCGAAGCTGTGTTGATAAAATGGAAACAAACAACCCAGAAATATCACCACCTCTACTATAAGGATACGAACCGCCCTCATGTTCCTACGATGACGGTTTTGCGAGGTTTGGGAAATATCGGATGGATTAATCATTGCATCTCTGCGAAGTTTCAGGATTATCTTTATGTATGCCACCATGAATACTACCCCGGGAAGCCACTGCGTAGACGGAATGAGCAGTAGAAGGGTATTTGTTATCCAGGTTTTCTCCGAGTGAGGGATGCAGTGGGAACGGTTATTCCTGTCTGCGACTAGCTCTAGTGACAGAGCATACCAGATGCTCGTGAGCAATCCGAAAATCCACGAAAGAATTACCAAGGACCTGGCTAAACCAATTGTCATCTGAATAAGAAGAGTAGAGAAGAACTATTATTAGCCGTAGGATAAATACTTCGCATATAACATAAACGTTTCCTCGGTTTAGGACTGGAGAATGTCAAAGCCATGATTTATCTCGATTTTTAATGTTTACGATGATATTAATAATAATTCGTTCTTATACCACGTTTTTGGGTTTTCTATTTAGTAGAAGCTAACTGTCGCCTAAATTATTTCTTTGGAATAATTTTGTTTGGATTTCTCACACGTCTAAGGTTTTCCACAAGGTGCTCGAGATTTCCCAAGTAGTTGAACGTAATTCCTTTAAGGTTGCCAAAAAGGTGCTTAAAAAGGTCTTAAAAAATCCAAAAGTTGCTTCTTGTAACGAAAGTTGCTCAAAAGCTGCTACAAATAAAAAACAAAATAACATTTTTGTTGCTCTCTTCCTTTAGTGAAGAGTGATCATCGCAGTAAATTTTCCAATTGAAGCAATTGGAAATAAAAAGCCTGAAAAAAATCAGGGCTTCAACGGGACTCGAACCCGTGACCTCCGCGATACCAGTGCGATGCTCTACCAACTGAGCTATGAAGCCACACATTGGGAGCGAGGTCAATTTATTGAGTTCATGTTTTCCCGTGCAGTGAAGTGGTGTGAAGTATATATGAAATAATTCATATTTGTGCTGCGGTTGTAGATGAAAGTTTGATGCAAATATGCAAATTGTGCAACGAAACTAAGATTTTTAAGCACTTTCGTGCAATTTTGCGGCGTAACCAGCGATGTTTATCTTGTAAAAAAAATGTCCGGAGAAACTCGAAATCCTCGTCCGCCATTTTGAAAAAAATCTCCTACCAAGCAGCCCGGCTGCAAGCATTTTGCACCCATCATTTGCCCCAGGGGGTGGATTTAATAACGAGATATTCGGTCACAACCATTCGGTAACCATATCGTAGGGCATGCAAGCTCTAGCCTATCCATTTAAAATAAAATGTTTATTTTTAACGCGACGGATAACAGTTAATTTTCATCAATCATCTCTTTGAAGGGTGATGCATGAGATTGAGACATTGTGCGCTTACGCCCCGCCAAAGATAAACCTACAGCGGAAAGGTTGCTGTTTAAAAAGCAACTGACGAAATTCATAGCTTTTGTTCTGTATAGTTACCTGTTTCTTCAGTGGTTTTACTACAGCCTGGTGTCTCTCAATGCTCATGAACATCAGGGTTACTATGGAAACTGTTAGGGAGCTCTGTACAACCAAGAATACTGTTTTACATCCACCATAACCCAGTCTAGGAGGCCATTCATTTTGTGCAGAGTAAAGCAGATAAACCGGTATAAACAAGAAAATCCGGAAAAAATCACCCACTGCCAGATTTAGGTTGAATAAGTTAGTGACATTGGTGATCCTCCCTTTTCGTAAAATCACTGCAAACAAAAGGATATTTCCAACTGTGCCGAAGACGAAGACGAATGAAAGCAATATTGATCGTAAGATATGATGAACTGAAGTATCTTCCTCAAAATAGTTAGTATTGTTAGTCATGTTGTATTCTCTTTTGACTACTGTAAACTGAACGTCCTCGAAATTCGTCCTGGTAATCTTCGAATGAATGCAGATGTCGCGTTGTCGCCTTGTTTGATCAAGTCAAGGGTTTCAAATACACTGTTTTTACTGCTCTGGATGAATGTTGTGTTGGTTTCTGACACGGTGGATGTTCAGTTTGAAGAAGCGAAGGTATCATTGATGTATAAGACTTTTATCGAAGATTTTCGCGGTGGATTTGATTCTGTTGACCAAATCAGGTATTGCAGTCCACGGTCACGGAGAGACCATTTAATCTAATGTCAGCACTTTTCGAAATGGTTGCCCTACTTCACTTAGACAGAATGTGAGAGTTCTGTCTTAAGTCCAGCCGCGTCGAAGCAAAACCAGAATGAATAATCAGTCAGCGAGATCCGCAAACTAAGTCAACCCTTTCTCATTATCAGCTCTAAAAATAAATGTAAATATACGCTTTTTAAAAGACTCTCAGCCCACTTGCGTGTCAACTTCACACTATTGTTTACACGTTTTATCGTCTCCTGTGAATTAATTTGATAAAATTGCGTTTTTGTGATCTTGAAATCACACCGGCGGCGAACCGATTTGTATTGTCCGCGAGCGAGCTGCGACATATGACAGATAATTGCTAGACAGTTCTTTTGGAGCAAAAATATAATGTAGATTAAACGGAAAAAGCTCAGTTGTGGCTTGTATTACTTTCACAGTTGAATTTACCTAAAGCGAATTAAATCGTTGTGATTGGCTTCCGATCGATCATAACATAAATTGACAAATCATAATCATGAAGAAAAGGACAGTGTTTGAATTTTTTTATTGCAACAGGATCCTACAGTGCAAAAGAAATAGGCAGTGAAAACTCCCAGTCAGAATAAAGTTTTTTTCTCTCTTAATGTCGTCTTTCGTTTGTGCTCTGCGTTTGTCATCCTTTTCTGAAGTAAAGTCACCAACTATTTTTAATCATGAACAAGAACCATTTCTTTTTATCATCCATTATAAAACATTTACTTCATTGCATTTTTTTAAATAATGATCAGTTTAAATTTGGCAGGGTTAATGAACCAAAACATACACAATTTAAAAGAAAGATCGTGGGACATTGTAATTTGCAAATTGTAATTATAAATTACTTATGATGTTACCCAATCCATCCACTCCTAAATTTTGTTCTTTAATTACAGCTGCCAGACAATCACTTTTGAAATTTTCATATTCCCCAATTATTGCAATTTTATTACGTACATAAACCGTCATATATTTTTATAGCAAGAGGTGATGGAGCGAGATAAAGTTGTGGTGCTTTTGTGTAAATATTTCTTCTTCCCGTTTCGTGAGACAAGACAGGTGCTTCTTTTTTGATGGAAATTCTTTGATACCCCAGCGGCGTTTTCTCGCCATGACAAGTGCACGTTTTTCCCAGCAGGCTCGAACTGCGAGTAATATTTAACAATTATTCGCCGAAGGCGAAGTGAATCACGGCGAATATTCCCCGAGACGAAGTCGAGGGGAATATTCGCTGTGATTCACTGAGCCTGAGGCGAATAATTGTTTTAGTATAATTTTCAGAGGTGAATATCAAGAAATGCAAAATAACAAAGAAAACATAGAAATAACAAACATAAAGGTTGGTTTGCAAGCAAGTAAACCGATTTAATACATCGTTTGCGAATCAACTTACAGACAAATTAGGCATTAAAACGGAAGAATAAAACGAACACTATGGAAACGAAAATCATCTAGTACCTCTTTCTGTCCATTAGTGACATATCGAAAATTGTGCTTGTCATCATGGAATGAGTAGCGCTGGTGTGAAGAGGATTAAATTCCTGTGACTCGATCTGGCACCGTTTGTCAAGGCCGCGTGAAATGCGAAACCACTGTGTTTACGATCTCTCAATGACTTGAACATCACTTCTTAGAGACATTTTTCCTCCCAATGCTTTGGTAATCATCTTCAGAAATTCCCAGTGTTTTGAATATCCGGATTGAAAGTGATTTCTTCCTAATGAACAACAATTTCATTCATCAATTTTCCGCCATGTTTACTTGCCTGAATGACAAAGGTGGCGTGGCTTAGTAACCTAGCCATGAAATGCTATATTCACCGCGCTAGGCGGTGAATATAGCGTCATAAGCCGAGCTTCTCGGCCAATCAAAATGCTCGATTCTTATATTCACCTCTGGAAATTATACTAAATACTATTACGAACTCTTAAATGCTCTTATCTCTCTCAGTATTTCATCACTAACTTCCTCGAAATTCAAGACGAAGCTA
>JAHPZR010047501.1:0-75000 GCA_019787425.1 Platygyra sinensis | reverse complement strand
AACACAAACTAAAGCAGGCAAGATGTTTGCCTGCTAGAGCGATGGAATGAATAAGCACGAGGCTTATGTTCAATGCACTAGGGGTGGATCGACAGTGATGCAAGAACTATCCTGTTTGGCTCAGCCGGTATATGCACTATGAACACACATGATCGGGAATGAACTTTGGCCTGTGAAACCAACCCTATGTTACTGCACGTCACGCAATCTGCGAGCAGTTCTCACGGTTGTCCCATTAACTACAATTTATATCTTTTAAGAGATAAATTGGTCTTTAAATTGTAATATACTCATATTCACTAAAAAAGGCACTCTGGGAATTATACTTACTTTGTACGTGACAACTTTTGTTTTAGGCATAGATTGGGAGAAGTAGAAGAAGCTGAAGGGCAGGAAGACTGGGAACATTATTTCCGAGAGGAGACTGAGAATGCGATTCCCCGGCACACAAAAGAACTCTTGTCGAAATAAACACGACGAGATTATTGTGGAAAGTTATTTAAAGACCATAACGAAAAAAAAACCTACCCACTCGTGAGATAAGCATAACACTAGTGAAAGAACCACAAGCATAAGCTCAAGAAAAAAAAAAAACACGTATCGCCGTTCTTTTGCTTCCTCTTAGACTTCAGTTCACCAGTGTTACAGTACGCTTATCCCACAAGTGGGAATTAGGCTTAAAGAAAAAGTAAGCAAATGGTTTCTTGACTTATTGAATAGGAATCCTCTCAACCCGTTTCTTATATGCAGGATCCTCAAATACATAGAGAGCCAGAACTGATCAGCAACAGTCACCGCGATACCAATACGAATTACGAAATCTGAATAATCTAGTACATACTTCTCTGATAGGCGCCATCTGTGATATGTAAAGCCCAGTTACATTTCTGGAACCTCTATGTTTTGTATTTCCTAGAACTAGTTGGAGCCTGGCTAAAAATCAACAGCTTCGCAATCAGTAGCTCTCAATTACTAGTATACTTCAACGGTGGGCCGGAGCTGGAGACATCGAGTGACTGCCACTGTGCCACTATGACTACATTACTATGTAGTCTTTTTCAAAACACGGACAAAACGTCTTACAACGATGATAAATAAGTTCTTAACACTTCTGAACACTGTACATTTGTGCAGTTTTGCCGGAAATGTGTTTTTAAACGGGGTTAGTAAAACGTATCTGTTTCATGAAACCCATGGCAACACACCGAGACTAACCTAAGCCTGAGACAGTTCATGGATCAGAGTGTATCGATCATTTTTTTTTATGAACAGAACTTGACAATGTAGAGTTGGAAGAATAATTTTAAATTTCTTTCAGTTATTTTTTTGTGACTCAGTCAATTTGTACAGTTAGCAGACCCATTGTGAAAGGATTACGTGTACGACCTGTCTGGTCTGTGGCAGCCCACCCATTCATAGTACGAATATGAGATCAAGTATCTCGTTTTGAATGAAAAAGAAAGGGGGAAATATAGAGCCAAATATAATTATCTCTTCCAACTTTTAAGACTATTTTACAGGTCACATTATATTCTTGAAATGGACATTGGTTCATATGGTGGTCAGTAATTATAGACGGTTACTGACGGCTACTGGTGGAGATTCCAATATGACTCAGTGACACTACAGAAAACCGAATTTTCTGTTCCTTTCTGTTACTCAGACCATTACGTGGCCATATATGGCCACTTAGGGGCGTCAAAGGATTAAGTCACAATGTTTTGCTGTATATATAAAAAAAACATTATTCTACATGTCTGGGCCAATTATAAGACGAATTGTTATGCACTGTGTTTGGTGGGACTAGAAAATCTCTGGGAACTGCGGCCGAGTGTTGGTCGACTGTATGTTAGGACAGCCGTGCCCCCAAAATGTCCCGCGTACATTTCTTCTTTGGTTACTAGTTATATATAAAGCCAGTAACCGTAATGTCACCACAGGTCTTTCAGACAACCGCCGTGACTTTTCGGAAGCTTTCTGAGGAACCTTACGAAGCGAGGCCGAAAATAACTCGAGCCGGTTCTTATGATCGATTTTCACCTTAAAACGTGAGTTTTAAAATTGGTTTCGTTTAATTTAATATCACTATTGGAGTAAAAAAAAATCCGAATTGACTAGCAGAAACATAGAGTTACGGGGCTGCAAGAGATCGTCAAGGTGCACCTTGATGATCTCTTGGGAGCTACGATCTCTAACCGCTAACCACACGTAGAACATTGCAGACTCGTTTTCGCCCACCTAAACGAATGTTTGAGCCTTAAAAGGGTAACAGTTTTCGCTTTCTTAGTCCTTAAATAGGGTTAGGGTTCAAGAACCTTCGCGGCACACCCCTATCCAAAATTTGCGGGAGTACCTCCCCCGGATCCACAGCTACTTTGACTGTCAGCAATTTGCGCTGTAAATAATTCTGAATTGTTGTGAACGATTCATGAGGCCCTTGTAAGGAAGATTTTACGCATCGAGTGTTTTGCAAAATGATCTTTAGTTAGCACAAGAGTAGAATTTGTACACACATATGTCGGATTTCAGGCGTTTAGCGACTTGGCTGCTTTGCAAACCTAAAGAAGGGAAGCAGGCTAATGATATCTTTCTTAGGAACTGTAAACACAGGATTGTAAGCCTGATGTCTGTTTTTGTTCAAAACATCGTTGACATGATATCTGATTGTGCCTTGGTAGTAGCGACGGTAGCCGTTTTGAAGAAGAGGTTTCTGAAGATCACTGAGGGCAGATTGTAGCAACTGGAACCAGATGAACAAAGACGGTAGTACACAGCAAATTGTTGGGATTCGGCAATGGATTTTACATTGGCAAAACTGACCGACGGCTTCATGATGGGAAAACCATAGCTGACCACGTCACTGGATATAACATCAAGGGGGATCACTTCAGCGAAGGACAAAACAAACTATCATTGCAAACTCTAAGAGAACTTCTTTATTCAAGAACTTGAGCCAGCTTTCAATGCCAACTTCGGAAGTGAAAAGCTGATGCTTTATTAATTTACTCTAGATTTTCTTTTTATAGTTTACTGTTAAGTATTTGCTTAATCTAGGTTCCAGATCCCTCATCACTATTTTACTTCTTTATTCAAGAACTTGAACCAGCTTTCAATGCCAACGTCGGAAGTGAAAAGCTGATGCTTTATTAATTTACTCTAGATTTTCTTTTCATAGTTTACTGTTAAGTATTTGCTTAATCTAGGTTCCAGACCCCTCATCACTATTTTACTTCTTTATTCAAGAACTTGAACCAGCTTTCAATGCCAACGTCGGAGGTGAAAAGCTGATGCTTTATTAATTTACTCTAGATTTTCTTTTTATAGTTTACTGTTGAGTATTTGCTTACTCTAGGTTCCAGACCCCTCATCACTATTTTATATAAAGATCTGTAATTTAAATTTCAACGGTTACTTTTGAAAATGTATGTGGAGTAACATACGAAACGTCACGTCTTAATAAAAAAATGTGCAAGTTCAGTAAGTTTATCACTGCTGTTTCTTACTTTGACAAAATTATGGTGAACTTCGTGATCAATAACAGGACAGACGCATGAAAAGCTGACGTCAATTGATCAGTTAAATCGAGCAAATACAATGCACATTTTCAAATTGGTGTTTATTTCATGACTTCATACTACCCGTAACTCAAGACACGCGAAAGTTTCTCGCCGTTCCCCTCTTGGCCTTCCAGTCCTTGCATCGTATAAAGGACCCTGTGCAGGGGACATAAATGCTAGCTAGTCAAATGTTAAAACAATACTTAGCAATAAGACTAAAATTCTGCAACTCCCTTTCATCATTGTGGTTAAGCAGTAACCGCATGTCCTTCTTAGAAGGCTTTTGTTTTACTTTTGCCTACAGGCAGTAGAAATAGGGGTCGCCTTGTTTATTGTGGAGATATTTAGCGATTAAAGATAATACGTTTTTAGAAGCTTTCACTATAATTTTAAGACGACTAGCTTAGCTTACAACATCAAAAGAAATAGAAGTTACATTAGTAAACTTTACATCAGGTAAACGTTTTCAATTCAGCGCAATCATTTTATTGCCGTTCCTCGAGGTAGATTAGGCCTTGAAAAGAATAGATCTCAGTCTTGCCAGTCCACATTCGAAGAAAACGTCGATCGCACGAGGGCAAAAAGGGTTATCTCTTACGTAAACATCAGTTTCCTGTTGTTGTTGTTGTTTTTTTTTTTAAGAAAATTGTCTATAAAAAAGAGGGATCAACCACCAGTAAGAGAAGAAACAGCAAAATCATTAAAAGTGCAATTATTGGTCTGTATACAAGCTGATAGATATCCGTGATCGTTTGTGATCGTGCTCCGTGAACTTTTATTTCTTCTACTGGCGCGAACTGAAGAAAAAGCTATAAACTCTGTATATAAGAAAGCAATAAAACCTCTGCTTTCACAACCTGAGGAGAGGCGCGATGGCCTCATGGTTAGTGCGCTCGTCTCCGGATCGAGTGGTCTGCGTTTTGCGGGTTTTGCCTTGGCCTGGGACATTGCGTTGTGTTATTGGGAGAGACACTTTACTCTAACAGTGCCTCCTTTCACAAAGGTGTATATTAAAAATGGGCACCGGCGAACGTAGTGCTGGGGGTAACCCTGCAATGGCTAGCATCCCATCCAGGGAGGGAGAAGAAATAGTCCTAGTCGTTTCATGTTAATGAGACCGGATAAGCACTGGCCTGATGGGCTACTTGACTCGTATGAAGACCGTGATTTACTTTTATCGCTGCCTGAGGGAGATAAGGGATTAGTGTACAAGGGGCTGTTGCGAAGTCGGACCAGAAGACAAATATCGGAAACTCTTTCAATCCGTCTGTGTGGAAGACATCCGCCAAAGACATATATTTGACGAGTTTCAACTAATAAAACTCTTTTACAAAATTGAAAGTTTAATGCAGACTGTTGGAAAACATTGTTTTTTTACGCCCTGCCATTCAATAGAGGGGAAACCACAAGATCATAAGATAATAAGGTGTGGACGGAGAGTGACGCCGATCATCTGGCAACTTTACTATTATAAAGGACTCATTTGTCGGAGGCCAACTGTTCACAATTTCGCAGTAGATTCTTGGAAGATTCCAAACATGAACCTATTAAGCTTTTGAGGAGACTAAGGATGTTAGATATAGTACCGGTGCTATTCTGATTCCATTCAGTCGTTTCCTGAGACTTGTTCCTGGTTAGGGTAGATAAGAGATGATGAAGTGAGCTGATAGCGGCCTTAACTGTTTGCTGTGTGTTGATGACCAGAGGTTATCACTAATTTACGCAAGTCAATACCCGCTCTACACTAATAAGGCACACCCCCAGATTTAAATAGACTCTAAAGCGGAAACACGTGATATAAAGAAGTTGGACAAATTTTTTTTTTATAAGAATCATTTTGTAAGAACGTCGAGGCTACGATTGACCAAAATTTTAACGTATTAACAACATTCCTCAGGCTCAGAGTCGATTAAGAACGTTTTTATTTCGCTAATCTGTATATTAAATGACAAGCAAAAAATAATGGTAACCAAAAAGGTAAAAAATAAACCCATTGACAATAGTTTTCTTTTTGCATAACACAGATCTCGGTTTGTGATAATCATCTGTTCTTATTTATATCTGTCCCAAAATAAGCTTCACATCATCAAAGTCATCAGGTGATCATGATTCAAAGCTAGAAGTATTACTCAAGGTAAATTTAAGAACATGTTTTAAGAACACTTTTGCAGCCGCAAATCGCCAAAAAAGACAAGAACGTTCGGCCGCATCTGCAGCAAGATAAGACGTTCTTTTGTTTTTTTTTTCAATCATGACAAACAACGTAATTAAGGCGGGATTTCACATGAAGGCTGTTTTGACGTCGCTCAACATGGCCATTGTGTCAATATCTTGTGCACGTTTCAAGCAACGCCAAATCCCTCTATAAACCAATGTTTTGCGGTTTTGTGTAAATTTTTGGGTGATTTTTGGGCATTTTGGGAGGGAGACATTTTTTTCTTAAAGGATAGGTTAAATTGAGGAAAATAGGAAACGTTGAAGATTTGATAGATTTTGAAAATTGAAATTTGAAATTTGAAGTGAAGAGTTAATAGACAAATACCAGACAGTCCCCTGCCAACCTTTGAGCTCTCTCTTGGAGGGGGTCGACTGTCTGGTAGTGTTCCCAACCCATTTTAATTTGAACACTTCCCTTTTCAAACTACTTCAAATTTCACTCCTATTCAAGTGAAACCCCACCTTAAACTGTTTAAGTAGTCAGCTTTGCGGTTTTCCCCTTGTAATTAAATTACTCTCAGACGCCGTCCACACAACGCCGGAGGAATTTGAAAAAGGAGGTTTCACTCTGAAAGTAGGGAGCTTACGAAACCACGACAGCGACGCCGCTGCGGAGGACAACGTCGAATAAAAAATGAATTATATTTTACCTACGAATCTCTGGTTATTCTGAAGTCATTTGCTTTGTCTAGTATCACTGTCAAAACTATCGCAAAACTAAATTCGGAACACAGCCATAAATTTGAAATAAAAATTTAAAAAAGTAGCCGTCGCGGTTACGTTCTCCAGACAACACAGAACTTGGTCATTTCACGTTGTTGTTTTGCAGAGGACGGCAAAGAAATGTACAAAGATTTAAAACGCACGTGCGCAGCTATTGTTTTGCTCATATTTAATTCTTTTGTTTAGCGACGTTCCCGTTCCCGTTGCCGTCGTGGTTTCGTAAACTCTCTAGTTATACATACATACATATCAGCGCGCAACAGATGTTTTCCGCGGTCCACACTTAGCTGGAGGAATTTAAATGTGCAACAATATATATATTAATCACCGGTTACTTTGGATTTGCGTTTGGGGAAACTCGGACTGGAAAATCACATGATTATCGTAGCTTCATGTACATCGTTTCCAAGAAGCTCCGTTTTTCATTCAATTTGTTGCGTTTCAGTTCAAACGAAAACGAAATTAAAAGCGAAATTAAAATTTCTCCGATTTGAAGCTCCAGTTTCGTGACGGATAAGTGTGGACGGTAGGCCTAAATGTAGAAATAAAGCTGCCTTTTCGTGACGGATTAGTGTGAACGGTAGGCCTAACCGTAAAATGAAAGCTGAGTTTTCAAATTTCTCTCACGTAGTATTTCGGACACTCCCTCAAAACAGACATCCAGAGTCGCAAAGCAAACCCCAACACCTCATTCTACCAAAAGGTTCACGCACCTACGCGGTCCCGAACAATTGTAAAAGGAGAAAAATTATTTACCACGCCCTCCACCATAAGCTTTTGTCCTTCCACATAGCTTCACGGGAAAAAGGCCATATCAAACTGAACCGAGGAAAGGCAAACATCGACAAGATGGATTAGCTGTTCGCTGGTAGAACAGTGAGTCGTGCAAGTTAAGCGGGAAACTCTCGGCATGGAAGAACAGACTTCAATGCCAGTAATTCTTTTCAAAATAATACTGCCGCAAAAGTTTGAAAACGTCGCAGGATGCTTAGTTGTTTATAATTAAGCTGAGCTAAATATACCATTGTAAAGGTTCTTGTTCTGTTGTTCAGTCCGTGAAGTCTTTGTACGGCTCTACACCGCAGCTTTTAATACCATTCAGTTATTTGATTACGTGCTTCAGTGGTTTTAAAACCTTTTAAGCGAAGACCAATAGTAATATTAACAGCTCAATTAATGTTTGTTTCTGATGCTATTATAACACTCTGTTTGCAAACATTTTTGGGTTTGTTGGTTTTCTGATTACTTCCAGCCGTGATCTGGAAGACTTTACTGAACAAGGAATAAAAATAGCCTTTAATAACCGTTATCATACCTCTTAGCGGTAAAGTATGCTTTGATTATGTCGCCATCAATCAAGAATCTTCGAGAGATCAGTTGTTGAGGTAAGTTCAGCTTTACTTTAAAATATGTTGACTCCGGTGAAACATTTGCAACAACAGGAGAGAAATGGAAAGAAAAACGTGCCTGCTCTACTGCTATTTTAACACGTTCTCACAAACAGATGGATTACGGTTGCTTCAATATAAAAGGTTACATAGCTTGTGTCAACCAAGGCTGAACCCTTCGAGATTCATCGCCTCGGGGGAATTTCGCATTTGATAGGTCGCGTGAATCAACGCGCTCGCATCCGCTCTGGCAGTGCTTCCATCTGTGTTCGGTTGAAGTGCGGAGCAGAGTAGCAATGCGTCGTCTGTGGCGAATTTTTATTATTTGGTTTTCTTTCTGGACGATTTCTTTATCTGCAGGTAAGTGCTCGTTGACTTTCTTGTAGAGAGTCGATTCTTTTGAGGTAAATTAAATCTGACGGAAAACGTCACTTCGAACCATGCAGTCAGCAGGATAAGTGACGGTCAGGATACGATCAATTTTTTCATGAATTTGCAAACTATGATCAAACATCATTTTATTCACAAGCTTCTATTCTTTAGCGTGTTTGGTTCCCAGCCCTTCGTGCCTTATAGAGCCTGCATAGATATCTTCCTCAGTGGGGTGTTACCATGCGAAAAATATCGTCACGTCCAAATTATAACATTGTGAAACCCTTAGCTATACTTCATAATGTCTTTATGGTTATTAAAAAGTAACTGTAGGTTTAAGCCTGATTGACTCCGGCACTATGACAATGTGAAATCGCAGTGAGCAGAACATAGTACTGTTTCAATTCTGCAATTACGTAATGAACATTGAAAATACATGTACCCCAAAGAAGTTAGGGACTGGCAAAAACTTACTGAAAATAGTTGCAAAAACTCGGGCAGACTTCGAGGCAGTTTAACAAAATTTAACTGTAAAAGTACCTACTGACTCTGTTTCTAAAATATCTATGATCTTGAATTCGAATGCACTGGTTTATTGTTCGATATTGATTAACATTGCGCCGCAATTGATACGGTAGCTACAGTTATTTAATTCTGGACTTCCTTGAAATATTAGACATGCAAAACTTACGTAAATGAGTCTAGACAAGACTTACCGCATGAGATAGTGGTCAATTGTATCTAAAATGATAGAGAATGCGGGCATCATTAAGACTTAAACATGACAAAAGATTTTCTGCAACATATGTTATCCTTTTTCAAGAAGTGGCCACTTTACGTATAACCGATATATATATATATATATTTCCGCAGCGTGCTTTCGTCATTCTAAGGCTTTACTCGTGCACTTACAAACACTATTGGAAACGAGGCACCCTTTTAAACGACGTTCAGTGGAAATTGGGGCGAAATAAAGGAGCTTTGTAAACATGCCCAGCAAAGTGAACGAGTGGCATTTTCAGCCAAACCTTTGGAATCTTAAAACCTCCGACTACGCACTTCTATCGGAGCTCAGTACATCTATTAAATTTATTCAGTAACTTATAATTATTTTATCCAAGTATTCAGTTCACAGTTTTACAAATGCCAGCCAGTGAAATGTAAATTTTATGGATGTCACAAACACGATATGATTGCAGTATGCTTGAAATACTAGCCATGGGCATGATACTGAAGAAAACCATTGAAACAGTCTTTTGTTTGCTCAATTGTAGAACCTCGATACACTGGAAAATAAGCAATGACAGAAGAACAGTTTATTCCAAGACAAACAGTTTTCTTACAACGTGTTAGACTGAACAAACTATCCACATCCTGCGGTTTATATGACACTGATAATCTTTGCCAAAAAAAAAGCAAACAGATGGATAGAGCAATTAGGGATTGAATAAAATCGTTTTCAGTCAACAAGTCAATCTTTGTAATGCTTGAGTGAAGTTTCTAAATATGCCGGTGTATTGAATAAAATTGTCACCTTGTTCTATTTTTGTTTCCAAGATGAGAAACTGAACGAAGTTACAGATGATGATGAAAAGAGGCTTCTGACATTTTTGTTTGCTAAATACGACCCAGAGCTTCATCCTGTGTTAAAGAAAACCGACACAGTTCGGGTAAAGTTTGGTATTTCGCTACATCAGATTATCGAAGTGGTGAGTACAAGGTTGTCTAAAAAAACAAGCACGCCTTAGCTTCGTTTCGGTGACCACGAACAATGGCGTAGAGTGAAGCGTGGTAGCAGAAAATGTTTAATATACTCTTGCAAAGCCGCCTGGAGAAATCAATGCTTGAAACAGTAGTCTTTGTTGATTGTTGGACTGTAAAAAGGGGCTGAAGTTGGGAGTGAAGAAATTTGAAATTGGATGATGACACGGTATGCAGTGCCAATCACAACACTGCGCCGGGATACCGTTTACAAGTACAGTTACGTTGATCAGTCTTTTTATTCTCTCAGTACTTAATTATCATCTAGAATAGTTCAATTTAGCATTCCCAAGGTCATTTTGTCAATTGCTCCGAACAAGGGGCTTTTGTAGAGTTTTTAAATAAATTGGGCTGTCAGCGAGCAAAGTGCATGAAGTAGCTTTCTCTAGGGGCCAATTTGGTCTTTTCTTCGCAATTACCAACCCGAAGTCGTAAAATAAACGAATTGAAGATCAATATTTGAAAACGTTTTGATGCTAAATCAGCTGGTGACTCTTTTCAGTTGAAAAATGCTAACAATGTAAATCAGTAAACTGTCTCGGCTAGTCTTGGTAGGAGCTCGACAGTTCTTTGTTTCGTAAATACCTCTGCGCGCAAGTCAGGTCAACAAACAATTCTTTCAACATATAATGAGTCTGAAGTCAGAAATTAAATTGAAATTAATCAAAGAGGACCTGACCTGTCCCCTTTTAATGCAGTTTAATTTAATTGCCGTTGAGTAATTAAGTTCTAGATCTCGGCCTGTTTTTTAAATGGTATTTGAACTGACCGGGGTATAGTTCAACATATTTCTGGCGCCCAGTATTTTTCAATAATTTGAGATTGTTTTATCTCTGTCATTTGTTTTAGGACTTCAAGAATCAAATTGTTAAGAGCAGCGTTTGGATTAGACAGGTTTGTTTCTCACCATGTTTTCCAGTCAGCAATGGTAACTCCTGTGTCGAGCAAGCAATTCCACGAATCCGACATAGCTGAACTCAACAGCAATTCACTTACCTAAATATAGGCCTAATGTTATGATTATTGTAGCTCTTATAGTTTATACATGGTACAAATAGTTGTTGATGCATTTAAGTATAAACTTTATAAAAATTACTTACTACTCGCAAAGAGTAGGTGCAAGCGGAACAAATGATTTGACCAAAATTTAATTTATTGGAAAAGAGTTGATCAAATTTTGTGAACACAGGAGCAAGTAAATTATCGAGCTCTTAATAACAATAGCCCTATTGCTGGTGTCGATGTATTTTAATCCTTCCACATAAATGCAATAATGGAATGTGAATGTGTCAAGTACATCCGGTATATCGAATTGAAATGTTGAATTCCCGATGGAAACTTAAGGAAACAAACAGCATTCCGTTTCTGGGGCCAGTTCCTCGAAGGTCCTGAAAGGTTCCCGCAGCCGAAAAGCAATAAATGCAATAATGGAATGTTGAATGTGTCGAACATATATATATCGAATTGAAACATTGAATTGCCGATGGGAAGTTGAGGCAACAAACAGTCTGAATCCATTTCTGGAGCCCGTTTCTCGAAGATCCTGAAAAGTTTTCGCACCGGGAAAATCTCAAACCTACAGTCAAACCTTATGAGATTCTCTTCATACAGGAAATTTCAGGCGTTTTCAGGCTGTTTCTAGACAGCAATTAAATAAAAAAAGGCTTTGCGAGCCCGTAAAAGTTCCCGGGACTTTGGGCTGCTGCCCCTGGACTGTGTAGACGTTCGTCCGTTCGTGTGATTGATTAATTGACTGATCCTCCCTTATGAGGTACGTATTCCAAATCTATTATCGATTAATGATGACCCACGCCTGTTGGTCCAGACGTTAGAAATCATAATAAAAAAATCGATATACGCATACCTGAATATTTTTACTAACAGTGTGAACTGTCATTGGCCGCCTCAGTCGAGGTTTCAAAGCATTTATGATCTATCAACGAGGCTGTTTCCCGCCAAAATCTTTTTAGCGGGAAACATTGAAAAATATATTGCGTAAGAGGGAAATTGTACGCTGTTACCCCACATAGGAAGCTGAAGCACAGACGTTTTCCTCAACCCACCCCTTTCATCGTGCCGTTAAAAAGCTGTCATTTTCGTTTCTAACGAAAGATTGATAACTCTTCTCAAAGAAAAGGAAGTTTGACTTCAAAAACGTCCGCCATTAGCTTCCTGATGGCGAATGACGACTGCCGTTTCGCGTGAATCTAATCAGTCTTTCCTTATATGCTATGATTGTAACAAATCACTCAATGACTGATACCCAAGTGTTTTACCTTTTTTACACCCCAGTTCTTGCACACTTTAATAGTACTTGAAAAATTTACTCCGACGAAAAAAATTGGTTAAGGTAAGCTCAAAACAGTTTCAGCAGGTTTCCTTAAATTTTCGAAAATCTAAGGTGGCTGTAAACCCCATGAGCAGAACTTGCTTTAAAAGTTGCCAAAAATTGCGTACTAGCCTCTTCGCTAATAGAAAATGGGTTTCACCGTGCTGTTTTTAAATAATAAGCACGTAAAGCTAAGGGTGTTTTTAGCAGCAGTTACTGTTGCTATGGAAACCTATTGTGTCACGAAAATGAAAACATGTTCACCATTGATTGGGCCATGATTGTAGCCGCATCAACAGATAAAGAATACATGTAGTTATAACAGACCCATCACAAACTAAGTCTTGGAAAGTGCTGGAAACTGAGCCACCTAAATGGAACATTATAAGCTGCCCCAGACCATGACTTTGAACCCTTAAGTGGGCATCATATTCCGAGGCGTGGAGAGATTTCCCTGGGTATTTTTAGTCTTAAATGTAATTTTCATTAGAACTAAGGAGTTTTCAAATCATTTTCAGGAATGGCACAATCCGTATTTAATGTGGAACGGCTCAAACTTTGGTGGAATTAATGCTATCAACGTAGATGCGAAAAAAGTGTGGAAACCTGACATATTCCTATACAACAAGTGAGTGTTTGATCCTTCCGTGCGATTTGAAAGCTAAGACAGAAAGTGTTAACAATCTCATACTCATTCGTCTTAGCTTCCTGGTTTGCTTAGTAGCTTTATGACATAACATAGGCAAACTTTAACTGAAATGCTACTCAATACGATGGGAACATGCATCCCAAAATATATTCGCTCAAAGCCTAAACTGTGAGGAGAATTGGCCTTATATCGCTAAAGCGTGGTCTGTGTTCGAGACTTAGTCCTCGTGTGTCGTGCTCTTGGGCAATATCTCTTCAGGGTAATATACTTCAATCTCTCTCTCAGAAGGGAAAGTAGTTATCGGCAAAAATTCCGGTCACCTGCGTTAGGCGGCTATCGTCATGTCCAGAGGGTGTATAAGCGGCGATACTTCGGACGATTTTACATTATGCTAATGAGTACGAGAAATCGGAACAAGAATTATGATGCCTTTATTATGTTATTTTGGGACGCAGGGATGTCACCAATGTCAGCTGCAATGTGGCCCTGCTCGATTGCGGCCCGGCTGTATAGCTGTAGGCTCTCACCTTGCTCCGAGGTTTCTCTCCGGATTCTCCGGTTTTCCTTCCTCCAGAAAATCCAACATCTCCAAAATCCAATTCGACCAAGATAAAGTATTGTGTCTAGGTCCTGCATAAGAACCAGCTAAACCTGATGTGGCTTCCTCTCTAAATATTGTAAAATTTTTACCTCCTGTTGTACAGTGTGGACGATTCAGATGACGGGGCCCTGGATCGATTCAAGACTAAAGTTCAAATCAAGTCAAGTGGAACACTCATGTGGATGGCGCCAAAAATCGTGTCAAGCTCCTGTAAATTTGACGTCACTTACTTCCCTTTGACAGGCAGGTAATCTTTATAAATAAGTTCGCGAACAGAAATTGAAGTCACTTTTTCACGCGTCTGTGTTGTTACTGATCATGAATCTCGTCATAACATTGTCAAAGTAGCTGTTTATCCACGAGGCGGTAGCCGAGTGGATCCGCAGACAACTTTGACAATGTTATAACGAAATTCATTGACAATAACAGGACAGACGCATGAAACACTGACGTTCATTTATAAATTCATGTGTCTGTCAATGGCCTCCATTTGGCGCGAAAATATGCTCTGAAATATACATGTCCTTGGACATTATCTGTTCCTCAGTCAAAGCTAACGGTTTTTCTCGAGCTACGCTCTCGGAAAACTTTTTACTTCTCGGAACTGATTATGTCCACGGACAAATATCCGGGGAAATTTTCTCGCCGAAGAGAGGCTACTGTTTATATAGTGTCATAATTGTCTTTATAGAAATTCGATTTGATTTCGTACTGTTCAAAAAAGGTAGCAACGTGAAAGTTTTTTGTCCGCATCAGGGTCTGGTTGTACAGTGATGCCAAAGACACGATATTACCCGTAAAACTGTTAAGATCCACATTAAGTCAGCAAATCACAACCTGTATTGCTAGGTCTGTCGTATGAAGTTCGGTTCATGGACATATGACGGCTTTCGACTGGACCTTGTTCCCGAGGGACATCCCGAAGGCTGCGATGGAGACATCAAGAAGTTTATCAGGCACGGCGAGTGGGACCTTATCAGCATGCCTTGCAGTCGTAACGAAGTTATATACAAGTGCTGCCCAGAGCCGTACCCCGACATCACTTACACAATGGACTTAAGAAGGCGCCATATGTTCTACTTTGTCAATATGATAGCTCCCTGTTTTCTTATATCAGGTATGTGGCCAAATCTAGCTGAAGGGAAAGAACGTTATGGTTCTGTTTGCGGTATTCTAACAGTGTTACACAGCCTACTTGGGTATTTACTGCGAGCAGTCTCCCTTTTTGCTCGAGAGCTGCTCGAAAATCCTGCTTTCTGTTTTAATTATCTTCTTTGTAACCAGGAGTTTTTTTATTTGGGTAGTAGAGGACGTGATGCTGTTGCAGTGTGTTATTGTTGCTGTTGCTGTTGTAAAATCTGCGGAAGAACGCAAACAGAAGCGTAGCTTCGCCCTTACCTCGGTTTGTTTGTTCCATTCACCTCGGTTTTCCGAGCAAAATAGAGACTGCCCGCAATCTAACTTGGATAAAATCCCAGTAAATCTATCAAGCCATGCCTCTATGCCTCGACATTCCCTACTCCCTAAAGGGCTGGTGAATTGCTTTGCAAAGTCATGAAGCTGGCCAAAGTGTGCGATTCCTCCGTAGTTTTGCTACATTTCCTTGGTAAGCAGGTCGGTCGATAGAACACTACTCGTCTCCCAACGATTAAATGTTAATTTTGCAAACTATCCCAATTTAATTTTAATTTGGATAGGTATCCAAATTATGAAGTAACTTGGACCGATCCGTGTGCATACGAATACATCCTAGTCCAGTTTGAGAATAGCTGGAATAAAACAATTCCTCTGATTGTCCAAAGTAGACAAGGCATAAATACTTGCCAAATTTTTACCACCTCCAGTATAAGCGATCATCTAGGCTTGACATTTTGGGTGGTCGCTTGCGGGAAGTCGACTGCACTGCATACCTTATCGCAAAAAATCGTTCAAAAATAAGCTGAACCAAAAAAGGAAACTTATTAACAAGAGTAATAATACTGTTTTATCTTTATTTTCAGCTTTGACCCTGTTGTCATTCTATTTGCCACCTGAGTCTGGTGAGCGACTCACACTGGTCATTACCAACCTTCTGGCCTTGACTGTTTTCATGTTACTCGTGGTGGAAATTATACCGGCTACCTCTGAGACCGTGCCTCTGATCTCTGTGTATTTCTATGGCAGTGTCTTTGAGGTGAGTCGTCTCTATACTGATTTAAGCCAGGAAAATCAAATTTATATGACTTGAGCATAAAGCAGAATAGACTTGTCACAAGTCGACCTTATTTCTCGAGCGACGAAGTCGCGAGGGCGTGACGAAGTCGCACCGAGAATTATTGGAACGGACTTTTAGAAATTCTACAAGCAGAAGTGCATCACAGCTTCAGTTTATTCACAGCTGTCAGACTGCCTGGTATTTTAGCCTTAAAGAATATTTCAGGTGGCCAATTTCCCGGTTAGTATTTGTCTACGCTTTGTAGGCTCTCGGTGACTTGGCTCCATTAGAAAATTTTCTTTCATTTTGCTAGCTATAACAGAAGTGGTTTTCTATCGTTATTTCTTGTTTTATCTTTGATGCTGAAAGAGCCAATACCAAACACTCATTTGAAACCGTCTTTTGATTTCTCTCAGGTGGCCTTGGCTTTAGTTGCCACGTGCCTCGTCTTGAGGTGCTATTTTAACAATCCTTCCCATACACCTGTTCCAAACTGGGTGCGTCACGTTGTGCTGGGATGGATGGCACGGCTTACCAAGGTACCCGTGAAGAAAATACTTCATGGTATTGATCCTAAAGAGTCCTCAAAGAAAATCCCATCAACAGAAGAAAACGAAACTTCAGATCCTGAACCTGCTATTCATAAAAAGATTCCAAACACTTCACAGAATCATTTGTCAAGCTCACAACAACTCCATGTAAAAACCACCTCAGTGAATGTGCCTGGAGATATTCAGCCACGTTTGAACCTTCTTCCAGCCATTCAGCGCATCCGAAACACTCACCATCGTCTGAGCATGCCGCCCGTTTACGACAATATTCACATCGGTGGCGCCATGAATGATCTCATTTCCAGCCGGACGGCTTCAAGGATAAATCTCGCTGAGTCTCCCTCGCAACATGTTATCCCCAATGTCAAGTCAACAGATGACGTCACAGGTGCTGATCACGTGACTAAGACTCTCCTCGAGACTCAGACCGCCATGTCGAAAGATGTAAGCGAAGTGGTGCGATATATTCAAGACCAGGAGATGGGTGATCTTATGAAGGAGGAGTGGCAGCTTATCGCTGTTATCATCGACAAGTTCTTCCTTTGGATGTTTTTAATTATTTTGTGTGTATCTACGGTGGTCATTTTTATGCAGGCTCCAAGTTATGCTTGGAGATAACCCTTTTTGAGTCTCTAATCGTATCAGCGAGGGCTTTAAAGTTGGTTTTATTGTACAGGCATATAAATTGTGAAGCACTAAGGTAAAGGAACACACTTAATGATCTGCAAGGGAAATAAAAAACAAAGCAAATATGAAACAACAAGATAGGATGAAGGGTGTTAAAGACGCTTCAACTGCTTCGTGACATGATTGGCTATTTTTAGACCCTCCTTGCATTTCTAAATCCGGGAGTGATGTGTACATCATAATTAATTGAGAGAAATGGTTATGAAACCCGGCAAACATCAAAGGAGCAGACAAAGATTCCAAGATTTATGTTGGAAGGTCCACGACCGTGTACAATCTTTTGTTTTGCGTTAATACACTATGCATGAATTAAATATTCAAAAAGTTTCTTCTGGTTAGGTCCTCAGTCTGAAGTAATCAACTATTGTGTTTTGTGCACGCTCAAGACTAACTATGTCTACATGTAAACATTTAATATTATTATCATTATTAAACTGAAAAGAACTTGAGAGGGTTTACTTTGGAAATAGCGCTAGTAAGCTATTAATTCCTCCTCTGGGGAATTAATAAATAAATAGACAATAGTCTCCATTTGGCGCGAAACATATCTCACGCAGACTCACGCAGTTGTGAAATTGGGGAACATCACTCGTAATTTTAGTTGGGAAATGTTCAGTTAAGTGCCGCATTTAGGGAACTGGTCATAACTACTATACTCGAACAGGACACACCTTTGGGGTAGGAGGGGGGGTTCTCAAAGACACCACCTATCTTCGAACATTACCAACAACATTTTATTGGCTTTTAAATTTGAGCTGACACAGGAATATTCAGCTAGCAAGAGTCGGCATTACTAGACAAACAAGAAAAGTGAGGTTTGAATCTCACTGTTATTTTTTTACTGCTTGATAGAGGGGTGGCTATACAATAAAGACACCATCTTTTGATGTTAAGCAAGGGGGGAGGTGCAAGCAGACACCACCAACTATTTTGTGGTTTGGTGGGTCCTGTTCGAGTGTAGCAGTTTCGACCACTTCCCTTAGAATAATTGCAATCGCGCAAAATATTTGATGGGTTATTATCGTTTTTATCAGCTGTCTTAATCGTCCTTTCGTAGGACATCAGGTTCCATTTTGGTTTATAACTAGCTTTTTTTCCTTTTAAATCAGGATTGCCTAAAGTACTCACTTACATGTACAGTATACAAACAATATTTACTGATTAATTGTTTACCTTTCAATGCTTTGATATTTACAGGATATTACAGTACTTTTAAATTACTGATTTACTTAAAGGTGCTCCGTCACGGTATTTTGAGTTATTTTGAGCATCGACAAAATTACCGTTAAATTGAAGGAAACCTAAAAATAACACTTTGTAAAGATAGAAAAACATCAAAGAGATAATAATAAACCATAAAGGAACAAGGATGGTTAAGGATGGAGAAGATTGACACAGATTGCAAACAACGAATTTGGAAAGCCAAACTTCTTTTTTTTTAATTCAATTCATTTTATTTCAATTCAATTTATATATTTCCACACTAAATATAAAAAAGTACAGTCTTCAAACCGTTTAACCGTGGCTGAGCCCCTTTACGACGCCGTAAATTTTACAATACACTATTACAATATTAAAGTTCTAGTGAACACCAAAAAACCCTCTGTATCCATTATGCTACCCCTGACAATGACTGAACTATTTAAGGCTGGTTCTCGCTAAGGCATAAACATAAGCATAAGCATAAGTCGACATAGGAAGACGCAGTAAGATGTTTAGTGATAATTAGCGCCTTTTGATGGAAATTTCCTTAATAAAAGGTGCTAACTATTAACATTTTACTGCTTCTGTGTATGTCGGCTTACGCGTATGCTTATGCTTATGCGTTAGTGAAAACCAGCCTTTGCATTTAAGCGTTTATCTTTCGAAACTTTTACATTAACAGTAATTAATTACTGATTTACTTAAGACGCCGTTAGAATGTCTCCCACTGACTTATAATACACTAGAAATATCTAAATCACAAGACCTATTGTTTCTTAGATATACTTGCGTTATATCGTGTTGCACTACAGTATTTTGTACAAACAAGCAATACTCTCGTTAATTATGTATTTATTGTTTACTGAGAAGAGTAATCCCATTTTGTAGAAGGAGTTGGTTTAGTTGGATAACATTGCAAAATGTGTATCTCTGTAGGTCACGATTTTTTCGGGAACACTTTTCCAAGAAGTGTAAAATGGTTCGCTGAGACGAAGTACATTAGTGTTTTAGAATAAAGGACACAGTATCAACGCGTTGGGAGTAGCATTCTTATATTCTTTCTAAGCTCATTGAATGTCGCATCCGCCGCTATGATTAAGGAATGGATAATGTCTAACGTGCGTCCATCCAATTCGGGAAGCACGCGGATAGTTGGGAGAGCACGAAGGTAGCGTAAGAGATGCTCGAGGCGCAGCCGAGAGCATCTCTAGCTACCTAAGTGCTCTCCCAACTATCCAAGTGCATCCCGAATTGGACGGACGCACACTAGACATTGTCCATTGCTTTTATAACATAGCAAGACATTTTTCACGCTAAAAAGCCGCTTTTACTGCACTGATCAAATTGCAAATTCTGCACGTGCACGTGCACGTGTTGTTTTCAGCGGTAGCACTTTCGCTGTGTTGATCTTTCGACGCTTCCGATGTTTCTGCCGCCATTTCAGACACGTTTTCTAAATCTTCAAAGTCATCGAAAAACCGTGACTCAAATGTTAAATAATACTAGCCATTAGGAGCAGTTAAAGTCAAGTTTTACTGGAAAAAGTTGCGAGAAAAAACTTTTGCTGGCAAGAAATTTCACCGACAATGACGTCAGCCTGAACCATCTCTATGAACCATCCATTTCTTTTTCATAAGAAATTAGCCAATCAGAGCGCGCGCTAGCGTATAACTATGTTATAATTTATGTTACAAATTTTTGGTCTTCAATATACATGATATATATCTGCATGGATTTATGAAAACAGTTTTAAAGAAATCGCGTCCTGCTCAAGCGTTTTTTCTTCTCCAAAGTAGATGATATAGATCGATATGAATATTAAAAGAATTTAAGACGGAATCCGCCAGACGTTGGAGTAATAAGTGGACAAAAATCTTGTACCAAGATTATTTACATTGTATTGCAAACTTCTGTAGGGCTCTTTTAATTATCTTCTCAAAACAATTCATTTCTAGCAACACCAAACGTCGAAAACGAATGTTGAACTTCGTATGAAACGCTTAAAAGTTCTGGTGAAATGAAACTGATGATGGAATTTTGCCTGTGTTTCCACAAAATCAATGAACTTTGAAATTTATTTTCTCTCGTTCCCGTGGGAAATTATTTTTCGGTGTTATTTCAGGCAATTATTTATGTACTTAGCTTTAGAAAAATATAAAAATGACTATCGGATTTCGTCTTAAATCTTTTTGTTCCCGCCAAACTGAACATTTTGTCCGTCACGTGACTTTGCGCGCCAGGCCTCCGCTCAGACCATGTGCGTTTCGTCTGAGTGGAGCAGCTGTGAGTTTGATCCTGACGTTGTTGAGATTTTCCGCTTTTTTAACTTAAATGTGAAGAGTGATCATCGCAGTAAATTTTCCAATTTAAGCAATTGGAAAGGAGAAGCCTGAAAAAAATCAGGGCTTCAACGGGCTTCGAACCCGTGACCTCCGCGATACCGGTGCGATGCTCTACCAACTACTACGCACCGGTATCGGGGAGGTCACGGGTTCGAATCCCGTTGAAGCCCTGATTTTTTCAGGCTTCTTCTTTCCATTTGCTTAAATTGCAAAATTTACTGCGATGATCACTCTTCACATTCATCTACAATCGCAGTAAAAATATACATACTTATCCCATAACTATCGCTCTAATTATGATGTATTTTTGATACCTTTTAGCGTGATTCTGTAACCAAGCTGATTTCCTACTGATCTCAAACCAATGATTAAATGATCTGTCGCATCGAACGTGTGTGCTTTGTTTTTTTTCCGGCCGATTGACGACAACACTTTTTTTCCTCCACTCTCTTATCTTCATTCATAAGTATATCAGTGTTTTCTATAATACAATGATGCAAGAGACCGCAAACGAAAATGTTGCCAGAAGCAAAACAATTAAGCAAGGCTGATAACTTAACGGGCCATTGACATAACAGAGCCCATACTGAAAGCCAAGAATTGCAACCGTGGACAGCTGTTTCGACCGGGTTAGGTCTCGTCATCACAGTGTACCATGCAAGCGTGAAGTAAAGCATGCGGCTGATTAGTCCATCGTCTACTAAATGCAAGTGGTAATGACCTCAGATGAAACTCAAATACAAATGTTTGCGGATATTGACCAGTGTCACATGCAAAACATGTGACAATGAACAATAGGCATGTCGTTGTCGCCATATGGAGACTGCGGATAGACAAAAGCCGTTCAGCAGAAAATACATTGCCAAACCATGTTAAAAATGAGCAGCATATCGAAGTGGTTTTCTATTGCCAAAATGTTTGCAATTTTTCCTAGACTTAAGACTGGGCCTCTACGAAGGGTGACTGGGGGATTCCAAAGTGGTGGTAAGTTTAACCCATGGAGAAATAAAATACCGTCAAACTCAACAAGAAAAACATGATTAAAAATCCTATTCGAAAAGCCCTATCAAAGATGGCGGCCACCAAATTCCACTCATCCTTTTTCTCTTGCAATTGTTCGTTTTCGGTCACGACGTTGCACAGCATTTGAACATGCTCCAATATCTTTTCCTGAGTTTTCAATAACTCCTCCATGCACCTTTGATCAAATGCGTGACCGCTGACCTCATCACCTGCGTCTGCCTCGGAGTTGTGTCGCTTATCATCATCCTCGTTACTTGACAAACTTGTATGACTGGATGCTATGTGCCAGTCCTCCACTTGAGAGACGGTCAGTCTTCGGAGAGACCCCATGTCCTCACGATGTGGAAACTTCGGACCTGAATTGTAGTTGCCATTCACAAGGTTTGAACGAGAAAGTTTTTTAACGAGAGAGTGAACACCTTTGCGATGGACGAAGCTTAAGGCATCAAGCGAAGACGTTTCACGTGTAACATTAGGCTTATTGTCGAGGTTTTCCTTCGTTGTTTTTTTCGTCAGCAAGTCAGCAGTATGATCCTGTTCTTGTTGATCAACGGTGATCCGTTTGCGTTTGTTAGGAATTTCAAATCGCAAAACTTGTGCCATCCATTTGAGAACAACAATACGGATCCAAAAGGGCATATCTGACGTTGCAGGGTCGTGAAAGTGACATTTGAGTATGAAGCATGTAGCGAGCAGAGCCAGTGACACCTACAATAAGAAATTAATAGAACCTCAGCGTCAGTAGGAGTTGCTCGGAAGTTGAATGCTTAACACGCAAGCAATTCAAGCATACATGCAAATGTGGTCAGTTTGCTTGTCACTAAAACTGCGAAAATTATATTTAAAGCGAGTTCAAATTTTAAAAAAAAACCAGCGTCTTCAAAATACATGGGTTTTGGTAAGGCTCAAAAAAAAAAACCAGAGCCATCTTGGCTTTGTAAAATGTGACGGAACTTTTTCTAAGTATTACAAAATGTTGTAAAACCAGCCTCCTTGAACTTCAAGTTGATTGACATACCTCAAAAAGTGTACTGCTAAAGTAAATGGATATAACTGGGATGACTTCAGAGGTGGATGGCATGATATCTGCTACAAGAAGCATAAATACGGTCATGGCCAGGAGATTAGTTATCACCAATGTGATGCGTTCACCGGATTCAGGAGGCAGGTAAAATGCTGTCACGGTCAGAACTAAAATGGAAAAAGCTCAATGTCAAAAATATGTCGCTGTCAACGGAGCTACTAAATGTTATTATTCGATGCACTCATTGGCCGAAAGCCCACCACTTGACTTGCAAATGACTGCCTGCAAATAATGTTCTAGTCACACGTAACACCGTCAAATTGTGTTTTGCTACAAATCATATTCTGCTCATGCGTAATTGTAACCACACTCTTGTATGAAAAATGGCAGTTCGCCTCCCTGAGCTGCCAGAGACTGATTTCAATATGAAAATAAACTTGATGTTCGAATAATAGAAAAAAGGACTCGGTTCTCGCAAAATTTTCGACTTTGACAAATCGTAACATTCTGTATAACCTCACCCAATAATTGTTAAATATTCGCATACGAAGCTAGTTAAATTTAATCGGACATATTTTATTGTAAGCCCCAGCAATGAAATAGGACAAGCGCAGAAGTTCATCTCAACAGTTACTTACCCACTCACTCACTCACTCACTCACTCACTCACTCACTCACTCACTCACTCACTCACTCACTCACTCACTCACTCACTCACTCACGCACGCACGCACGCACGCACGCACTCACTCACTCACTCACTCAATCACTCACTCACTCACTCACTCACTCACTCACTCGCTCGCTCGCTCGCTCGCTCATCGTCGCTCCCCACAGAGGTATAACGTTGCACAATTAAAGTTAAGCTGGAAGTTAAATGTTTAATGTTTATAGCGGTCAACACCTCCATACACGTAGTTGCCTCACAGCAGACTCCTAAAGGCCTTAAACAAATATTTCAAATAGACTTTACTACAGGCTGAAAAATCCCAACTGGCTAGAGGCAGCACAACTTAATGCCACCTTCCTCACCTGTGATTAGAAGGCATGGTATGATCAGGTTCATGTAGTAAAACAATGCCAGTCGCTGTATTTGTAGAGTAAATGTCACATCAGGGTAAGGTTCTGGGCAGCACACATAGTAGATCACGTTTCTTTTGGCTGGAAATCCGATAAGCTGCCATTCGCCGTTACTGACAAACTTTTTCGTGTCTGCAAATGGTGCCTCTGGCACCATGTCTACACGAAAACCATCGTATGTCCAGGATCCAAACTTTAAATTGCACTCCTGTTAAAAAGAAAGAAATTAAAGTAACCAGGAAAATGAAAGGTATAATTAAACCCCCGGGGGACTAGTCCTTTATCTGTGCTAGATGAGTATGTGCGGTCTGAAAGGGTATGGTTTTTTAGACATTTTGGTCAGGGATAGGGTACCGATTTTGATAATTTTGGTCTCAAATAAGGGATGGTTTTTGCACTCTAGTCTTAAATTGGGTATGTTTCCTAGAAGAAGCTACTTTTTGTCATCATTATTGATAAGACCATCAACAGAAGCTAGGGAACTAATTATGAGACACGTCTGAAACAGGGTGTCGATTCAAGACTCAGGTCTTGCATGGGGTATCAAATTTTTGTTCTGGCCGTAAATAGGGTAGAAAAAGTCACAGTTTTTGGTCTTAAATGGGGTCAGGCTTTCGGGAAGTGATCAGCATACCTCCATCCAAGTTTATCTGGGAATGCCCGCGGTAATTTAAACGATGTTCGAGAAAATCAGTCCTTGCGGTGTGACAGTTTGATAATGCAGCCTAAGAGAGACCACAATCTGAAGAAAGAATGGAAAACCCTAACCTCACCTGAACACGGTGTTCTTTCTCCCCTATCAGTGATTTCTTTGATACAGTGCCTTGATTTTTGATGCATATGTGTTTTATTAACTAAGCGCGAGGGCCGTTCTGGTAGAATATCGACCCGAGGTCTTGACAATACCGACCGAGCGCAGCGAGATACGAACAATAAAGGGCCGAGGGCCAATATTCTCCCAGTGCGGTCCCGATCAAGCTTGGTTAATAAGAGTTTCAATTATACGATCGACTAGGAAAAACATCATAAACACACAATTCTGATTGAACCGCCTGAATAGTACAAACTCACGTCTGATGTTAAAAGAAACGGAAGAAAAAGTTTTTATGTTAAAGCAAGTTCTTCCAGAAAGTAAGCCATAAAACTATCACTTAATCTTCAAGATTGATTCTGCAGGAACATTCGGGACAGTGTCGACTGGTCATACATCATAGTAACGTGTTCCCACCTGAGTATCAAAAGGAAAATACTTGACATCCATCTTACAAGAGCTGTACAGGATGACTGGTGCGAGCCACTTGTTTGTGCCAGACGAGTCGACAACTATTTGCGTATTGAATTGATCCATTCCTCCTTCGCGTTCATGGTCAGCACTAAAAGAGGAAAATTCTTGAACAGGCTCTAAATGGGTGAGAGGTTGTGGGTGGGGTTTAACTGTCTGTTCTTCAGTATCTGTTCATGAGGCCTGTTTATCGGCTTTGAAATAACGGCTCAATAATTTCATGTGGATGTTCACACATAAGAATACCACTCCAACGACCGACTTTTGACTTTGCTAACAACCAGGGCCGGGTTGGTCAAAACCCGATTAAGCTAACCCAGGGTTAACGCGAATTTTGATTTCAGTTTTGTAACGTTTTGGTTAGGTAATCTGTTTATATTGTTTGCCCTTCTGTTTTGAGCTGTAGTAATGTCAAACAACACCGGACGTTACAGGTGTAAAACATTTTTAAACAAGAAAAAAATAATGCCTCAGTTAACGTTTAATCCTGGGTTAACGTTAATCGGCTTTCGAACAACCCGGCTCAGGAGTGTAGGAGTGTACTTACTACTCAAACGTTTTTAATTGGCCAGTTACATGCAATAGATCTAGAGGTTTTATCCACCCACCAAAAAGTTCATAACCATTTGTTGAACCACATTGTTCAACTCAAGACCATACACAGACACATACTAACTGCTCAGCAAGTTCGAGTTCAGTGCCTTGTGCTATGTACACAAACTTAAGTAATAGATGCAATTGTTTTGATGTGTATCTCAACACACACAGCGGTAAGAGAGTGAGAGAACCATACACCTTTTGCAACTGACAATGTGCTCAATATAATTTTTTACGATAACTGCAGAAATTCACGCGCGCTCATTGGTTAATTTTTATTGTCAATATGCGGACAGACACATGAATTTGAAATTCATGCGACACGTCAGTGAGCGAGAGCGGGCAATTCGACAATTTGTTATCGTAAAAAACAAATTGATATCACTTTTTAATGCCTCTGTCCTGTTATTGACAATGAATTTCGTCGTAACATTGTCAAAGTAGTCTGCGGATCCACTCGGCTATCGCCTCGTGGATCCACAGCTACTTTGACAATGTTATGACGAAATTCATGATCAATAACAGGACAGACGCATAAAAAATTGACGTCAATTTGTTAAATTGCTCCATTGGAATGGCTTTCGTGCAGCTTTGGCAATAAGCAATCTTTTTTCTTTAGTCTTTTTTAGCAGGTTAATATTAGGGTGGTCTATGGAAAAGTTATACTTCGCAAAATACGCTTATGTCAGGATGCTTAGCTTTCCAACTAAGCCGTTTTATTGAAATGAACATCAAAGGGCTGTGTTGCAATTAAGATGGAATAAAAAAAGTAGCTGTTTGAAACTAGCTTCTGAAATTAAACATGTTGACGAATTACTTATATATCATATAAAGGTACAAGAGCTAGAGGGTCTGATGACTCACTTATTGTATAAGTAAACATCCGGGGTCCAGACCATTGATGGTTCAACATTGATGGATTTTATTCCGCCAAAGTCTGATTCATTCCATACAAGGAAAGGATTATTCCAGACCTGAAAAAATCAGAACGTTTGATGTTCTTGGCTCGCACTGTCAGACAACGCAATAAAAAAAAATAATTCGGAACCATTCAGTTGATAAAGTTAAGAAATTGTGATGCTATAGGAGACTGAAAAAGAAGACCTTCTTCTCCAAGTCTTACGGCTGTGCGTTTTAATTTTCCAAACTTCAGACACTTGACGAGATATTGTGCCCAAATTTACACAACCCAGTATGGAGCCGCCATATTGGTGTTCCTCCGTGGGACACTGACATGGCGGCCGGAAAATAGTGTAAACATCTGGAACTTACTTTGGCTTTCTAGGCGACTGATTATCAGTACTGAACAAACAAGCTTTACATATAAGCACTTTTCCTAATACTTTAATAGCTGAGATCCACGAGATAACTTAAAATATTATATATTTTTCGACAAACGCGTTCGTACGGCCTTATGTCACGCACCGCCATAGCTCTGAAATTCAAAATGCGCTGGTTTCCAGACAAAGCAACCTACTGAGCTGCAAAGTTTTAAACATATATAAATTCACCCCTCTTATGCCTGATGAAGATAACAACTTTGGTTGCTCTTTAGTTTTAGATCTAGATTTGAAAAAATTATGACGCCACGTGCAAGCCAGTGAATTTCCAGTCCCCAACAGGACTGCAGCCAGACGAAATTCTTGTCGAGGCAATATCAGAAAAGAAGGATCATTTGTTTCATACATATTTATTTTTTAATACATATTTTCTTACCAGATCCTAAAGAAGGAAACAATTGTAAAAACACATCTTGCAGACCATCGATCTGCGCTAAATGTAACCACTAATTTTCAATGAAATTGGCCCGAAACTTTGATTCTCACCTGTCTAATCCATATGCTAGTCTGCAAAAGCTGGTTCTTTTCGTCCTGTGTGAATTAGGCAAAATTTTGTGTGAGATTCAAGAGTCATCATAATACGAACGGTTTTGATTCCCAATTGAGCCAGACTGGCAATTGGGAATCATCGGATAGCCTATAACTGTAGCTTACTGATTCTGTAACAATGGGGTGACTTTTCATAAAGTAAATAAATAAATAAATAATTTAATTATTTAGATGGTTTTCACGAGGGCCCTCTATCCTGGTCGAATAGAACAGCTAAAAGATGTTGGTGGTGTGGCAACCGGAGAATCCTAAGAAAAACACTCGGAGCAAATCGAGAACCATTCATTCATTCACTTTCATTCATTCATTCATTCATTCATTCATTCCATTCATTCATTCATTTTTTATTCACACTTTTTTTATTACAATAAATTATTAACAATCGTAAGAGTACCAGAAAAAAGAGAAAAAGGGAAATAAAAAAGGAACAGAGCAAAAATATGAAATAACACTTTTTAGGGAAAAGTGTGTAGTGGCCAAAGGAGCAAAGCTTTCGAGTTGGTCACTACCACTGTGCAGTTACAAGACGAGGAAATAAAGTCAATCTCAACCTATAAATGGCACAGGGCCAGAATTAATGGACACAGGGCCACACCGGTGGGAGGCTAACGCTTTCACCACTGTGCCATGCGGCCTGTTTCTCTGGATCTATGGGAAGGTATAATGATCATGCTAAAAGCAAATCTAACAAGCTTGTAAAACTTAATAATTGGCCACATTCATAGTTCTTTGTTTTGGCTTTAAAATATCTGGACGGAAAAAGCTATTCAGGCGCGGATCCAGGGGAGGTGAAATGGGTGAATTTTCACCCCCCCCCCCCCCCTTTTTTTTCTGAGCCCCCTTCTTTCTTTCTTTTTTTTTCTTCTTATCCCTCAAATATTGAAATAATATTTGATTTGTCTGACATTATTACGAAAATTCACCCCCCATTTCAAAATCCTTGACCCGCCCTTGCTATTATCAGCCCTTTTAAACCCACATTACCCTAGACTGCGAGTAGTCCCTCTTTACGCTTAGTCCGTCATGCGTGTCACACACGACGGACTAAGATGAACCAGTAAAATGTTTATCTCTGTGCAAAAGTTAATAGTTTACTGCAATAATTCAAAATGACTACAGTACCCTACCACGTCAATGATTTGGTGAAGAGAAATTCCAAATGTAACAGCAACCACTTGTGATTTGTTGATAACAGGACGCAGTCGAGGGTTGTGGTTTGTAAACAAATAGCTGAGCAAGCGTTGTTCGTCATCGTCCATTACCATCACAGATATGTTGTTTGTCCTGTTATTGATGCACACAATTAGCTCTAATATATTTTTCACTATTTCCAGTTCTAATTTTTCAGGCACTTCACGAAAAACCCCACAATCTTGGAATATCTTTATAAGCAAAATGTTCGGCAACCTTATATATTTCCCGGGCTCATATATTGTCACGTGACCTGTCAGAGCTATTTTTAGCTCAAATTTATTTTAAGCAAAATGCCTGCCCCTCCCTTTTTTTTACAGCATCTAGGAAGCTGTCATGAAGTTTCATAATGTTAAGACTATTCATAACACTCCTAATCATATGCAAATTTGAAATATGCTTCAATATTGCAGCCAGTCGGGCCAAGTGAGAATATTTCGCAATGATTACGTAAGAGCAGTGTCATAAATACCGAGCGGACGGTTAACTCCACTCACACTCAGTTTTCCAGCGGAACGAGGGGAAGGGAACGACCCACCCTCCCGCCCCATCGCTTGGGTCGCACCACTACTGCCCCTCCCTAAGCCAAGCTGTTCCAGCTTGGCTTAGGCCGCTGATAAATCATTATTCCCATGCCTTATTTCAACTGAGTATGAATGGGAGTGTTATGAAATAGAATACTATTAGGTACGTTAATTTATTTATGTGCTCAAATTTTTTAAAATAAAAATTTAAAATAATAATTTACTTTTACTGGGGGACTGGGTACTAGAACAAAATGCCGTTTATTTTCAAATTTAATGAAAAATTTTACAAATTCCAGGCACAGATGTTTTGTTCCTTATGAGCTATCTGAATGCATTTAAGCTGAATAACTACCGATAGGCCGCCAGAAGTCAAGTGACCTAATTTGCATATATCATCCAGGTAAATATGACAAAATATGTAAACCTATTAGTCTGAAAAAATTTAGGCTAGTGTAGTTTAAGCCTTAGAAGATAGACCACCCCCACTTTTGGGTGCAACAAAGAAAGAGCTATGCTTCAATTGTCTTGTCTTGAGAACTCATTTGAGCCAATCGCTTGGACCATACTGAACATCCAGAGATGCAAAAATGAATTAAAGAATACGAGCTAGATATTTTATTCCAAAGTAGCTAGCTCTTAGAGTAGTAGTATTGGTAGTGGTTAAAAATTTATTTAAGTGTCAGGCTAAAATAGACGTGATAAAACCACTAAATGGGAACATAAATAAGTACTCATATTAAATATATTTAATGTTATGAATAAAAATTTAATTAAAAATATCTACGATATATAAATTTAAATAAGATAAAAATGCATAAGATAGGCCTTCATCTGATACAAAATAAAATTAAATTTTGTGATCACTTATTCATTTCAAGAAGTAACGCCCTGGAGAGCAGTTTTAACGTTTAAAGATTACTTGGTGTCATAGATATGACCCACAACTTGAAGGTAATCGTTCACGTCTGTCGAGAAAGGCCGGTAAAGCTTATCCCATGTATGTGTGTGCTGTCGGTAAAACTGCTGAAGATATGTTTTCGCCTTCTCTCTTACATTCTCGATCTCCTATACCTTCTTTTCTTCCTCTCGTCTTCTCTTTGTAAGTATACATATTACATAGGCTTCATGCTGAACTCAGTTAGATTAAATATTATAGCCATGCACGATAACCCTGAAATCGAGTTGTTGCTTTTTTGGCACACTACCGCCGTATGTATTAGAACTGAACAACATTCAATTATCGACTCACCATTTTTTAACGATTTTCCTGTAAAAATACACAGAGCCAAAAAACATATTTGCATAACTCTGCGACCCGCGAAAGAAAACCACATCTTCTTGTTGGATGGAATTTTCTTCTCTGTTTGAAGACTGAGAGAGAGTCACCAAATTAATCACTGTTTTCTATTATGCCCAAGGAAAACACATAATTAATTATTATTGGCTTGAATATTCGAAAATATCTAACTGAGATATTTAAGACTTGATTGTCCAAGCCCTATTGGAGTAAACCATCTGACTGTAAAATTATTTACATCACTTCCTCAATAAGCTTCAATAAAATTTTTACTGCAGTACTTAAGGCCGTTAATATCATATTACCTTTGGAAAGAGTGGTATAATTGTCACGTGCACTGAAAATAAATGTAATAAGCTCAAGGCAACGTTGAAATTTCGGCGTCGCAAGAGCAAGGAAATAATTCGGCTGCGACTGATACAGATTAGTTTCAAACTTTTACCATCTACATGGTCCATTTCATGACAACGAAACTGTATGAAATGTGGATTGTATTTGACACTGAATCCGCAGATAAAGACATATGCGAATTTACGTTTTCGTAAAACCGCTATCTCATTGTTGTCGCCTTAGCAATTTGCTAGCTTTTCAAAAATATGATCATACATTTTAAGCACCTTAGGGAAACCAAGAAACCAAGGCTAGCCAGTCATGCGCGACAAATGAGAGCTCAAAATTCGCAATGTTAAACGGATGCATTGCCTTAGCTAGTAACCGGCAAACCGAGGCACTTCCCTCAATTGTTATTTTTGCTTTTTTCTTGTTTGTAGTCAACATAAACATCCTAAATACCGAGGAAGAGAGAATCAAACCCATAACATTGCCTCAGTAGTCCTTTTATCATGCATTTTTCCTCAGTCATAATATTGTTCTGGCTACGGCTAGCGCTCTAAGATGATAACAGTTAAGTTTGAGCGACGATCGATATCATTGGCTTTCTTTATTGGCTCAATTTATCATCGGAGAAGGTAATATCATTGACATGATATCCCACGCTCTTTTTTAAATCGAAGTTAGCTTTTTTTTATTCATCGTATTCTCGTTTGACAGAGAAGCTGAGGAAGTTCAGTTGAAGACACTGACAACAGTGGCATGAAGCCGTCAAAATGACGTCAAACTTCTATCGTGAAGTTCCTCCCTTTCAGTTAAACATCCGCTTATTTATGGGAAAGATTCGCTTCTCACGCAGAAGCTAATTCGGATCCTGAAAATAATATCTCCCTTAAGCAGATGTTTACGGAAAATAACGCAATGTTTTTTAGAATGTTTTTTTCACAGGGTCTTCATTCATCGGATAATTGCATCCCGCGGCGACGTAACTACGTTACCTGTAGCTGTTCTAGTCAAGCCTATCAAAGGGCCGATTGAAACGGTACAGCCCTGCCGCACACTGTAAATAAAACCTACAACATCAACAAAATTGTTCCATCTAAATCAAAATTCTGATACGCAAAATGAACGCCACTCTATAAAGAATAAATTTTGCCATATATTACGTTCACGTCTAAGTGTGTTCATCCTGGCCACTCCCCCCTCCCCTCCCCCCATATTATAAATTTATTATCATTTATCGTGAAGTCAGTATTCAAATGCTGGTCGAGTTCTTTTTCTTTTGTGCAGGTTTATTGACCTAGTACTTGGAAAATCACGAGAATAAGCACAACATTCTCCAACACGGACCAACAAGTTCTTTTTAATCTGGTGGGTCTCCGCGATCAATTCTCTGCAGGCGTAGACGCGAAAGGTTAGCATTCATCTACGTTCCTTGCGTCGCTTTTGAGAACATTTAACTGGCATTGTCTTCCAAACACGACTGTAACAAGATTTCTACTTTAATGAAAACTTGTTTATTTTGTACAATGAATTGAAAAAGCAATTAATTCAATTCCTGAGTGTCTATTCTGGTGGTCCATATTGGAAAATACTGACCGCTAAGGGAACCAATAAAAATTCACTATTCACTAGTATTCATCGCAGACCAGCTAAGCCATATTATAAGGAACAACACGAAGTGTACGTGTCAGTACCCCAGGCGTTATCTTAAAAGACTTCTAAACAGGTATCGCTCACCAATTTACGTTTTTCGAGCGAAAAACCAGTTGCGCCGGCGCACTTGAGAATATTCAGATATTCTAAACATAAACCACCGCATGATATTATCTACTTACCGTCAGATTCTGCTTTGTGTTGTGCTCTTGTAGTTCTTCTTTGATACCTAACTGAAAAATAAATAAGAAGAAAGTTAAATCGATTTATAATTTAATTTAAAACTAGTTGTACAATAACGAGTGTTCTGATTGGATGCTAAGGTGATTTTCGTTAGCTTATGGTTATGACGTCACGTAACATCTATTTTGAATAGTCTAGAATCATGGGTCCGGATTTAAACGAGCCAAATGATCCGCAAGTGAGTGAGGTTGGCAAAGCTACAAATTCGTCTATATGCAAACCGCCACCTGTCACTCTGGTTCGCGGAAACTTTGAAGTTGTTCCGTGTTATTCTCATGTTTGCATTAAGCCATGTAAATATATACGACTGGAAGATGAAGAGCCGCCTCGCATGCAGGAAGCAGTTGCTTTAGCGTGAGGCAGCGACTCCAAATAAAAACCGTAAAGTGCTTAATTTCACGATCCTTACTTGTTTTCATGCATTCATTGTCTTTTTCCTTTAAAAGATATCCCATGACGTTGTCCCGTGAGTCGATAAACACCACTCAAGTCGTTTAACTTCAGCTGTTACATTAACATCAAACCGTGGGGTAAATGAAGAAATAATTGTTTGCTAGTCACGTTTACTTTTACGGTAATTAGTAAAGGAGTAGTATAGAATCAATCATTAGTAAAGAATCACTTTGCGTTAAAATAGCCGGCGGTGTATCCCTCGGCTCGAGATAAATTTAGTACTTTGTTTCAGAATAGTGCGGATCCCCATGAGTGGTGAATTGAATACCGATAGTGGTGATCTTGACTTAGAAGTGATCTCTGAGCAAAATTCCTCATGTTGTCACACTTGACACTAAACTAAAGTTTTTCAGTATAAGTTACTTAAGGACGTTCATGCGAAAATTTTCTTGTCGATAGACATTTTACACATTTTATATTATTGCTTGAGTCAGAAATTGGGAGTCTGTTACCGACTTCGTTTCAAAGATAAAGCATGTTGAAAACTACCCTGATTTGGAAAAATTAGCGCACGTAATTCAGCATAGTCTACAGGGGTTTATAGTTAAAAAGTATCGAAGGTGAGTCAACGGAGGCAAACGATCTTAGTCACATTTTGTCATATTTTAGTGCGAGTCATGTAAAGTTCGACTTCTGACCCGGGCCTTCATCTTTCTTGCGGGTTTTGTTCTTCTTGCTCCGCTTCGCTTTCTAAAGGAAAAAGAATACAATTTCCGTGTTTCAATTGCTCGGAGCTATAGAAACAGAGTGGGACGGAGTGTGGAAGAAGTCGATAAAGTTGTAAAAACACTAGACGTTGGCTTGTTCTCCCAAACTCCCACCCACGCTAGTAAACTAACTTCAGTGACTGAGAAGAAGGTTATTGTAGAACCTGGGTAAAGATTCACACTCAGAAAATCATTCAAACATCTCTAGCTACGTCTAGGAGCCAGCTCGCCAACTTGTTAGGAAGCCGGACTCAAGTCGGCGTTCTAACCACCTGCTGGTGTTGTTTGACGGCAGACCCGAGTCGAACCACCCTTGTAGATAGCCAGCTGGTTTAGGTTTTGCCAATGGGGGTTTTAACCTGGTTATGTTTAATTTTAAATATTGGTCTCTGAAATTTAACTGCTCGGACCCACTAGCCTTTTGCTACTCGGACACTGACCGAGGGTAAACAAAGGTTTAGTACCAATTTTTTTTCACAGAAAACTTGATCTTTTACCCCTATCACGAGCCCGGCTTTTCATCTGCAACTGATTCTTTCGATCAGGGTGTTTCCACCTTTAGCCCAATTGCAATTTGAATGAGGCTTGTTCTCCCAAACTTCTGCTGACAAAATCAGTCCAAATTTTGTTTTGAACCATTTATATCAAATCACATGAATAAAAATAGAAGTAATCCTCTCTTACCTTGAAACGCCGAAGCAGAGGCGTTGAAGCTTCCCAAACTGATCAAGTTAATTCCAACTGCGATTGAAACGTAAACTTTTACGTTTGGAAATGACGATGATTACGTGTGCTGTTTAAATGAAAAGACCAATGAATATCCATGGTACCTATAGTTAGTACTAATCCTGGTTACTGCACATGGAAAAAACAAAACGGCGAATTCACTAACCAGTGAGCAAAATATTGAGGTAATTAGTTACTAGGTCGTAACACAGAAGCAGAATATGCAAGGAGTAAAGCTCCTTTTCACTAGCGCATTTAAGAACAAACATAAACATAAGAAAAAAAATGCAAAGGCAAAAGCCGCAGTACTGATAATTAGCATCTGTTGTTAGAAAAAAATTTCTTACCACTGAACGTTTCTTAGGACACCAGTGTCCGCGAATGTCGCTATATTTCCTATCTGTACTGTGCTTGTTCTGCATTAATACAGCAGAGGTACAAGCAAAACAGGTCCTCGAGAACGAGTGGCGATGAGTTGTACATTTCTCTTTCTCATAAAACTGACATTATCATGAGAAACACCAAGCTGATTATCACACCAAGGAAACAACTACAGAGACACGAAACAAAAGAAAACGGACAGGCACGTCTTGATAATGTCCTGTATTTGTTTTAATATATGTGCTTTTCTTTCTTTCTTTTTTGTAACGAGAACAAACAATATTATGAAATTGATCATTAAGGATGCACTTATTCAGATCTGGAATCAATTCAGAAAACAACGCCGATAGTTCACTGTGCCTAAGTGATCAGATGTCAAGCTAAGAAGTAAGGTAAATGAAATATTAGAATATTTTATCATGTTTACATGTACAAAGAAACATTTCGTTAATTAATATCGGATGTCCATTCTTGACTTTGTGTACTTTTTATAGAGGAGAATTTCAACCCGTTAAAACTGGGCTCTGCGATGTGTCACCTAGTGTTGAACAACTTTTCCATCATTTATTTGTGGAAGTATAAATAATCAAAGGTCTCGGGAGAACACAGAATATCTTAAAGGCGAAACCAATTTCGTTTTGTAAAAAGTCTAAAAACATCTCAGTCTCACATGTGTCTACATCAGTATGCATACCAGACGTTGTAGTACAATCATCTCGTTGCGAGCATGAGCCCTTAGCTAATGAACATTTAGCATAGGCTTATGGGCGCCTTCGGACTTGAGGAGGGGTGAGGTGACCTTGTTGCCCGAAAAAAAAACACAATGCTCGAACGCGTGAGTGCTGTTTGAACCCACTCAAATCGCAGTGAGAGCAAAAACGTTCACAATTCTCACGCCTAATGAAACTATTATCATTCAAAAAATGGTTTGAAACCACGCAAACTCAATGACCTCGATCGACGCCTAGTAACAGTTAATTATTCCTCGTTCGAAAAATTAGAGGACAGTTTATGAATTTCCTGTGAAAAAGCAGCCAGATCCTTCCCCCCCCCCCCCCCCCCCCCCTTCACCTAGGCCTTTCTCGATTATGCTAGCATTTTTTCGGCATTTTTTGGGAAAACGAGCATTTTCTTTCGTTTTTTCTTGAAAAAGAATTGCTAACATTTTCTGTCATTTTTCATGACTGTGATCCAGATTTCAGCACTCAGAAGGATAAATAATCCTAAAGTTTTACAATTTTGATTGTTTTCTGTCTGTTTCGACTGTTTGTGCGTTGTGCTAATTGTGTACTTGTGTTGTGTTAATTGTGTGTGTAGATTGTCTGTTTCCGTTACATGACGTACTAACACCAACAGAAAAAAGGTACGGGTGATCAGCGGGTAACTTGTGTACCCAGCGCATGGCACACAGCGGTCAAACGCAAAAATACAACGCCACTTCCGGTCTTCGTTGCCTCGAACTTTGCAAGAGTTTGAAGAGAAAACCTGGGAGACTTCTGTAGGAAAATGTTATAAAAATAGTACTGTGAGAAAAAAATTACAAGCTGGAGTCTCTGAGGATGTCCATTAGTAAATTCCCTGGTCATATGCGAAGTATAAAGCTTAACTTTTCAGCGACTGTCTTAACTTTGGGCTTGAAAGCGAAAATTTACGAAAATTTAAGACTTTGTTAAGCGAAAGTTTTGGCTGGAACTGCGCACGCGCCACACGTTTGACCGCTGTGTGGGCGCATGGTAGTGCTTCAAATATGCAGAGAAAAAATGCATGCCCAGAAAATCAAGAAAAACCTGTGCGACCAGGCTACCGAATCATTAGCGTCTTGCCCGAAAAATTTACAAAATATTCTGCAACTGGGGGGGAGGAGAAGCTTGCCGTTTAGAAAAAGGAAGGATTTTATAGGTTTAAGTTAAAAACATATAACTGTACGTACTGTGTTTACAAATTTTCAACAACAAAATAGCAGGCAGCGTGGTGGAGTGGTTTAGGGCGCTGGATTTGAAATCTGGAGGTCCCTTTCTCAAATTCTCCACCCTGCTGCTATCTGGAGTTGTTCTCGGTAGTCCCGAGTTCAACTCCTCGACCGCGTTGTGTAAATAGCCAACTGGTCAGCCTCCCCCTGTTGAGATTCTTAATAGTTTACGTTATATTTATAATATTTGTTTACTTATTTTGCAGTGTCCCCAATTAGCACAACAGTGATAAATCCATCAGACACTTAAATAAAGTTATTATTATTCACTATTATTATAGTGTAATCATTATCATTATCATTATCATTATCATTATTATTATTATTATTATTATTATTATTATTATTATATTATTATTATTATTATTATTATTATTCTCAAAGTCTCGGCCTCGGGTTCATTCTTAAAATATTCTCATAATTTCGCAAATTTCTTCGGCTCGATGTTCTTATTACAGAAAAGAGTATAGTGAACTATACTACACCTAACCACACCTTTTACTCTTGTAGCTGCTGAAGTGCTACTCACTATAACAAGTTGTAAGCGTTACAATTGAAGTTATTCTAGAATCCTCTAGTTCTTCGCTCTCGTTGGCTCGATTTTCCGTTCATAGGAAAAGTACACCTGCTATACAAGAAACAGTTAAATGGCCGGCAATGAATGGCGAGCATAACGATAGCATCGTAGTATAACGTCAAATACGTTTTAGGGGAACTGATCACCAAGTCAACAACTGTGCGCTCTTCTCGAACAGTTTTAAAAACAACCAGCGGTTAACGCGGCATAAAGAACTGTGTAGAATGTAGGTGGGGATTTGGGCGGAGTAAAGTAAGATATTTTATCGCTTTTATAAAGGGGGCTTTTTCGCTCAGGGAAAAGAGAGAACTTCCGTAGCAAATGTAGCCGACTGGTCCTACATGAATTGTGTCGATAACAGGGCTTTAAGGGTTTATTGTAGCCTGGGGCACTATTATGCTGATTATATTTTCACAACTTTTAAGTCACTGATGTCGTTTTCAGCGATCGCCGCTCTATGTGGTACATGTCTACAAGGCAAAAAAAGCCTTATCGATTAAGCACAATTCCACGGTCAAAACAAAACGTGTTCTTTGTCGTCGTTAATACTCCGAAATGTTTTTCAAGGAGCCGCTGTAAAATCAATTTTTTTGGAACTGATCGCATTCTAATTAATGACAATGAAGTAGGCAACTGATTGAGAGACCGATTATCAGCATTCCGACACGTTCATGGGCAATTCGTGAACATGCAGGCACTGCTGTGGTATTAAAATAAATGTTCTAGTCGTTCCTTCCTTGGCCTTTGATCAACTGATGTTCATTTGTAGCCTGAATAAACACTGAGGCATCCATCCTCAGACGCCCGATTCCAGACAAAGTGGGGCGTCTACAGTATTGGTGAGTTATGACCTGACGCTACCTAAACAGTGTGTCGTGTTCCAGGATCGTGTTGTCATGGGCAATAATGCTCTTTGTTCAACATCTTCCTGCTCTAGTCTAATCTATTTTGGCAATTTCACAAAGACAAAACCAAGTCGAACATTGGCTATCCAGCATAAGCCTAAGCAGCTCAATTAAACAAAAGTTATATCACTCAGCTCACCATTGTTCAAATGACTGATAAAAGACCAAGTTAAACATTGGAAATCATCCATATCTGTCTGTCCCTCAGGGCAAAGAATTTTGCTGGCCTTAAAACCGTTATAAATGAAGCTTGACAAGAGAATAATTCATGATGATACCGTCGTTAACTGCTATACGGATACAATTTCAGAATATCTTTAAGGAAGACGTACATCTCTGATATGCCGAACTGCTTCATCAGTCATCCTGTATCATTAAAATGTATCTTATCTTATCCTTTCATTGCACATTTTATTGCAACTTCCTCATGATGTCACTACTTGTAGCTAATACATGATTAAAACGCTCTCTTATCGCGCTGAATTGAGAGGCATGCACTGAGGTACTTTTCGTTCAAGGCTCTTGATGATGTAGCCTCTATAAGTCAGAATATCATTTCGTTTTAGAAACTGGTCACTTCAATCAGTTCTGAGACACGTCGTAATATATACTTAGATGGTGAAGAACACAGGTGAATATATGAAAGATATTCAACGGAAGAGAAAGACTTCAAAACATGATTGATCGTCACTTACGCAGTTGTGAAATTAAAGCCTAGAAAACAAATTACGAGCTCACAAAGTGACCAGCTCCAAGATGGCTTGATAGCTCAGTTTGGTAGAGCACTGCAATGGTATCGCAGAGGTCATGGGTTGGAATCCTGTTCAGGCCTGAATTATTTATGGATTTTATTTCACAAAGTTGAGTGCATAACTGGGGCCATCAGTCATATCTTTATGTCTTCCTTCACTTGCTATTGAAGCACTTGTCTATAAGAAGGTTTTCTATTTCATATTGGAAAGGTAGTGGCCAGGGTCGTATATTTTTTCTCATACCAGAGATTCGAGGAATATGGATCGAAGCTATACTATATATTTATGCAAACTAAACAGAGTTAAAACGATACGAACAAAACGTATTAATTTAAAACATGTGTAGCAAAAATCATCCCGCCTCCTGTAATAACATGATAACTGGGTGCGTTCAAAGTTTGTTCACCTCCGATCTTCTAATTAATTAGACTAATTAGAGGCCGAAAAGAGAAAAACAAAACTCCAGACAGATCAGAGTGATGATCTTATTTTATATATATATATATATATACTGATCATCTTGAAATGCGCTTCCCTTAACAAAAAAAGCCGGAAAGAGATCGCAGAAAGACATTACATATTCCTGAAATGTTTCATTAACATAAATAGTTTCATTGGTCAGACATACTTTAAGACCTTTAGCAACATAACAACATTCCGCTCTTGATGTTTTTATTCCCGTATACTTTCTCTTTAGGTATCTTGAAAATTTATGTTTTTGTTCCATTAGCCCTACTCGCATATCATTGCATTGCAATTGTGGAGCTGTGCACACATCGCTGTGCTTTGAGTTTCTCTTTGGTATATTTTTCTTTTGTTAATTTGTTTATGAAGATAACAAATCGTCAATGTTTATTTTTAGGCCAAACCATAAGGAAAACAGCTCCAACATCGTTCACCACTCTATCTGAAATGAAACTAATTATACGTCAATTTATGGAACCACTCACGACAACTAAAATATCGAGTAGATTGCTCATAGTTGCTCTCTCATGTTGTGTGGGTCTCCTTAGGGGCAAAGTGTTTTCGGCTGTAATGGCTTTTGCGCCTTAAGATAGAAATATGAATTAGGTGGCCATGCCCAAAGTTGATCCGAAATGACAACTAAATGTATTTCTGTCGCTTAAACACATTTCACATGTCTTATCGAAAGTAAAAACAAAAACACTTGCCGCCAAAGTAAATTGTTCTTTGTTGATTTATAGCAATATAATAACACGGGAAGTGATTCTCAAATTAAAATACACGCCCGGGGGGAGACTTCGCAAATGAAAGGGTGGGGATGCTCCTCAGAAATCTTGAATTAAGCCCCTAAAGGAGACCAATCATGGTGTGGCCCGGAATTTTTTTGAGAAAGACCGTATCCAAAACATCTAAAATATATACAACTTTTTTTTTATTTCTTCGCGTGAAACAAGACCTTCACGGCTACATACGGAAGTACACATGATGTCATTTTCCTCAGATCACCCTAATACAGTGAGACCAAAATCCGAAATTTACACGCCAGAGTGAATCGACGAGCATCAACACCCCTTTTATATGCAAGTCCCCCCCCCCCCCCGGAATACAAGAAAGCTTTTAAACTTTAAATGAGCCCTTTTTTCAAATAATTTCGATTTAAATAAAATGATAAAAGTACTAAAAGTAGAGAGAAAACTGCTGTGTTTAGACCATGAGTATCTATGCTTTGCAGTTCTACAAAACCAAGCATAAGCTGAAATTTCCCGGTTCCGCTTAACTGTTGCACTTTAAACAAACTTGCTGCCAGCTTCATGTTAATTAGCAAATCTAAGAGTAATTGGCTTTATATAAAACATTCAATTAAATCCACAAACGTTTCTGTTTGGTTCATCTGCTTTGTGACCTGCCCTCAGTTCTCGACATAAATTCTGCACATGGTATTGATCATTCTTTGGAAAGTTTTCAACATGATAATTGAGGGTTACATGTACCGAAATGTTCATGTGGTCCGTTTATCTGGGCTTGTATCTTTATCTCAGCTTCCACAAATATTTGACTCCCATTTTCAGTCGGTTTCACTGATTAGCAATGTAAAGTATGCCCCTCTTTATGTGCAACTGTCCTTTTGTTATCTGTCATTCTGTGTCATTCATGAAGATAATGCAGTGTGCTTGAAGTTCCTTCAAATAATTTTCTTTGCAGTCAGCCGTGTAGTTGAATTTGATCATTCACAACAAATTTCTTGTATACGATTTCTATTTTCATTTCAGCTAATATTTAGACAGTTCGTGGCTGAAAATAAATTGCTGATTGACGATCAACTAAATATTTTCTTTTGAAAACAGCGGGGGAGTAACAACTCTTCAAAACACTTCTGTAGGGCGGTTTCACGCTCGCGGACCCGGTGAACAAGAGATAAACTTTGACACGCGCTTTCATCCGGTTCCAGGATCACTCTGTCGGCGAATGTTACGCCACAATCTGATGAGAGGCAGCTTTGAGTCTGTGAGAAAGTATAACTAAAGCGTGTCATCGATCTCTCTGCAACAGCAATATACAATCTAAAATGTTTTCCACAATGACGCTGGCGTGGAGTTTAGCTACCCTTACAACAATTTTGGCAGCAAACAACAACGGTAAGTAAACATTTTGGTTTCAATTCTGTTTTAAGAACAAAGGGCGGTAATGTTTTATTTAACAATTTCTTGTCTGCATTATCACTGTTTCGAGTAAAATCACAAACCCATTGCAAAAAAATGGGTTTCTCCTTGCATAAAATACTTTTGAAACCTTATTGGTGTACGTTTCTCAATAAGTCGAAGACTTCTGCCTTTTTTCCGATCGTATTTCGAAAACAGAACATTTAGTTTTCCTCAGTGATCGGAACGGTCTGCACGGCACGAAAGGCAGTGACCCAAGTACAGATATGATAGTGACGACCCTCATGTTACCCATTTTAAATTATGAATTAATTGTGGCGTTTTAGAACTTCATCGACTGGAACTTAGCTCACGTAATGCACTAATTATATTTAATAGCTGGGAATTATACTACACTCACAAAAATGAAGAGTGCTTCAGTTGCTGTTTGCGGGTTTACGTTATGAAACACTCAACATATGCCCGCGCTTCAATTGTCAGTTATTAAATTTTAAAACTGGTCAAGAACTTCTTGACGGATAATTCCTTGTTTTGCAGTGCGATCAGATTTTCACTGGCTTGAACAATCGGTGATACTCTGTTTCAGTACACGGAAAGTCCTGGCTAACATCAAATTGATTGCAGTTTAGTGCTGGTAAACTGGTACGTCAAGATTGCGTGCCGCCTGTTTTGAGTGAACAGGAAGTATCTGGAGAATTTAACAAGAAAACTATTTACCCAATGTTATCTTGAGCACGAAGAACTCGTAAAGAGTTTAATCAACTTTAAGCAGCTTATTTACAAATCCGGTTTAATTGCACCAGTTTTGAACCAAATTAAAGCTACATTTTGAACTCGTGACCAGCGCAGGGATCGAAACAAATGCAATAACCACACTCATGAAAACGACTAAAAAATGTCATAGGTTGACATAAGATCATGAGAAATATATGAATAGAAACACTAAGCCTTTAAATGTTATACTGTTTTTTAACTATGTTTTCATTTTCTTTCCTAGAGGGTTTGTGATTCTTGAACCAAATTACCTTTCTGAATCGTGCTAGATTTAAATTTGCTTTACAGAAATAAAAAATGAAAGAATTCATTGATATAATTAATATTGACGAATTCCTGTTCTCCAAACCTGTTATTTTTCCTTCTTACGTAAATTACGCATAGACCTGTTTTCTCCAAAAATAACTGGTAATTCGGCTATTTCCGTTATGAAGTAAGTTTGAGATTTTATTTCACTGAAAAATTCTTTAGTCAGTCTCATTACACTTTTATCAGCCTGCATATCTTAGGGGATTGCGGAATCTCGAGCCCTCCAAACAGTTGTTGCTGTGTCTTGCTACCTGTATGTCTGTCTGCATTAATTATCAAAACGAATCGTAAGGGAAAGCAACTCGATTACACAACATCCTTTTGGTTTTAGCTTTGTTTTTGTTATGCTCTGCTCGTCCCAAACAGTTACAAATGTTTCCTTTCTTTTTATTTACACATAACAGGAAGTTACTTCAGTCCCAGCCTGCAGACGCTGAACGCTACCACAGGGAAACCACCACATGCAGCCTCCACGCCATCCTCACGATACCTCTCTTCTACGACTGGCATCATCAACATGTCTCCAGACCGTGAGGAACTGGCCTTATTTCGAGAGTTGTTTGAGGGGTATGACAAACGACTTCGGCCCGCGCTGAGGAAGGAAGACAATGTGACAGTGACGCTCGGGATTTCTGTGAATCAACTCATTGACATTGTAAGTGGTATCTGACTCATGTTTCCCTCTTTCATATGTACAAGTGCCAGTGTACACAATTGCCAGTGTTTAATTTGTACTACAAAGGCTAGTGGGGCTGTGCAAACAACTGAAACGAACAATTCAAATTGAACAGTAACATTGTTAAGAATCCCAACTGGTTGGAACCACCCAGTTGGCTATTCATTAGCGTTGCCGAGGATTTGAACTCGCGACTACCGAGAAACAAATTCCCCGGGACAAATTCAGGTAGCGTGTACCGGAATTCGAACCCGGGATTGCGGTGGCGGTTCCTCCAGGCTCATTTATTGACTCAACGAAGAAATTTATTTCGTAAAGTAGCAAACCGTGCGTTCCATACTTTTGAGTTTCTTAGTGGTTTAAGAGAAACTCTATGCGGCTTAGCGTGGAAAAATAAGCTACTAACCAGAGAAGGAAAATTTCTGCTAATTTTGGCCCAATTGCGAAAATTTACACTGAGCTACAGCTGTAGATACGACCTTCACACAAGAAAAATTTCAATGCTAACTAACATCAACGCTGTTTTTCCTCGTTGTTTTGCAGGACGAAAGAAATCAAATGATGCGACTCAGTGTCTGGGTGAGACAGGTAGGTCCTAATAACTTAACATATACAAAGTGTGAACTGATCTCGGAAGCAATATGAGAATCAACAAATTAGTTAAATAAGTTAGTGTTGTGCTTTACGTTCTGGGCCAGGTTGTTTGAAAGCCGATTAACTCGCGCTCACCCGGGATTAAAAGTTAATGACATGGAAGTAATGGAAGGTTTAATTTTTCTTTTATTAAATGGTTTCCACTGTTTATGTTTTGTTAAGTTTAAGGCAACCGCCCACCCCCCCCCCCCCCCCCAAAAAAAAACGAAAAAAAGAAAAACTGAAGAAAAATTAAAGCTATGGAGCACCTACCCTGGGGCGTGACCACATGTCTGAAGCAGAAGTCTTCTTTCTCTATAAACCCGATTTTTATGGTTCTAATTACATTTCCTCTATCTGGACATTTTGTTCATTTCTTCAGAAATGGAACAACCCGTTCCTTCGATGGAACGCGTCGCATTATGGGGGAATATCGGTAATCAACGTCAACCCATCAGATGTTTGGAAACCAGACCTGGTGCTGTATAATAAGTAAGTCAGATAACTGTCAAAATTAAAATAACGCCTACTGGCTGAGACGACAACCATCATATAACGCATGTTAGAAATGAAATTCTGTTAATTAAAGTCTCCATCTGTAAACAACTAAATTAATAATTCACGATTGTATTTGTTATCACCATTCTACATAGCTGAGCAAACGCACGTGTGATGGACCTTATGGGAGATAAATTATTCCATGAACTAAATATTCGTAATTTTGAAATGTAGGTTTTTATAAGAAATAAAATGATGATGATGATGATGATGATGATGATGATGATGATGATGATGATAAAGTTTACGTGTTTTCCATCCACAGTGTAGATGGAAGCACCGATGGTTCTATGGCCGCATTTAAGTCACAGATCAAAGTCTCAAGCAATGGAGACAATCTTTGGTTGTCCCCAGCCATACTTCTAAGCTCCTGTAAAATCTTTGTCAAGTATTTTCCCTTTGATGAGCAGCACTGTTCTCTAAAGTTCGGCTCTTGGACTTACGATGGCTTCCAGCTGGATTTAAGGCCAGAGGCAGATGAAGCCGAGAGTGAGAAGTTTGTGAAAAATGGCGAGTGGGACCTAATTCGAGTTCCCTGCCAGAGAAATGTCGTCAAATACGTGTGTGTGAGGAACCTTACCCTGATGTGACGTACGAAGTACAGATTCGCAGAAGGACGCTTTTCTTTTTCTTCAACATGGTCATCCCCTGTCTTGTTATTGTAGGTAAGATGAAATTTTAAGATAAGAGTTTTAGACTACGAATATTTCGCGCGACCATTTTTTTTCTCGCTGCTTTCTTTCGCGTCACGCACGACGGACTAAGCGAAAGAGGGACTACTCGTAGTCTAGAAAAGTTCCTCAATCAAGCCAGCTTTGATGCATGCAATCTTTATTCCCTATTTAATTTTACACCATCGTTTCACGTTAAGACTGCATGTATTCACAAACGTTAACTTTGTCTCAAAAACGTGGACGGTAGTGAATCGAAATTGCGTCGGCAATAGGTCTTTACCGAACTACCTTTAGCCTCTTCCTCAAAGCCAGTCTTAGTGTCCACCTTTCATATGGAAATGAGTTTTCATTCACATGCTAATTAAATTTGAATGGTTTTGCACGGGGCCTCGCTTTGATAGACAGGCTTAGGTCAACTCGGAAATTGACCATTGCACTGTGTTGGGTTTTGGCTTTCTAAATTGTAATCTGATTTGTCCTCAGACTCGCTTTCCTCGTTTAATCAGTACAAAACTTATGACTTAATTCGTTCTCTCCTCTGGAAGAGAAGCTCTCTCGGGTCCGGTGAACGTTCCTCCTACTGCCTTCCGGGGAGGAGCGCTGGCCCCTTTCTTCGGAACAGCGGATGGCAATCGATTAAATGGAGCCTAGGAGAAAAGGCTAAACGAGTCGAGTCCTCCACTCTGTTCTGTCCCTTGCAGCGGTGACTGTCCCATCAGGTGTACACAACTTATACGTCTGGTCCAATTTTATTCACAGGCCTGACTATCTTGTCATTTTATCTGCCACCGGACTCGGGTGAACGCATCTCGTTGGTTATTACCAATCTCCTCGCCATGACAGTGTTCATGCTGCTGGTTGCTGACATTATTCCGCCCACCTCAGATGCAGTGTCAATCATCTCCACCTTTTATTCTTGCTGTATTTTTGAGGTGTGTTTCTATTTAGTATTTAGGTTTTAATTCTGGTCCGTATTTTGATTTGATCAATCTTATATCCATCGAGTCAAAAAGTTCGCTGCGAACTATATATTTAATTCATAAAAAGGGTGTCGACTTCGGGTTTTGTAAAGCTACTTACTTTCTGAGAAAGTTTTTGATGGTGTTTTTGATAGATCTGCCGTTGAGTTTAAAACAGTTAAAGGGGGGTCGCTCTCGGTTCTGCGACCGACTTTAATAGGTTAGCTCGGGGCTTCTTCCCTTACCAACTCTCAACACCTCCAGCTTGCTGTCTACCCTCCGTGTTGTGTTTCTTGAACACTAAGGTGAAACGTAAACAAAAGTTTCAAGAAAAAGTTATATGACTACTTATACTTGATTGTTATCAGATCAGCCACTGGGTGATAAAGTAACAATCTCGCTTCTTATCGATTTTGCATATCAGTTTCCTGCCCGTATAAGTGCTCTTCTCGGTTCGGAGGGCTTGGACAACTAAACGGGACATCTAAGGCCCACGTGGCCTCTTTATTTTTGTCGTCTCTCTGATGACTGACTAGGCTCGATTACCAGCCGCTGTTCGGGAAATGAGCCCGCGCTCCTCCCCCGAATGTTCTTCTCGGGAAGGGTAGACCAGACACGAGAGAGCGGCGGAAATCGAGCCTAATGGCTGACCTATCTTCAAATAAGTCAATACTATCTGTTGAGGGAGTGTAACAGTCGATCATGTAATGACGACGAGTCATTAATTTCTTGCTTATATATATTTTACAGGTTGGAATAGCTCTTATTGGAACCTGTGTGGTGCTCAAATATCACTTTTCTAATCCTTCTATTCACAAAATGCCCAACTGGCTTCGCTTTGTGGTCCTGCACTGTTTAGGCAAAGTCTTTCATAAAAAGCTCCGCAGTGACAACTCAGAGAACCCTCTAGAAACAGGTAGCCCGTTTGAAAAGCGAAAACTTTTGAGGGATAACGGATACATCGAGACATTTCTTCCTAAAAATGAAATCTTAAATCAAAGATTTAGTGTTCTTGAGAGGAGACTCTCTGGATTAGCGACTGGTGGAAAGTGGCCCACCGATGGCAGAAGAGCTTCCGACGAGAGGGAATCTAAAGGCCCCTTCACAAGAAAAGATGGCTCCGATCAGGAATGCGATGACAAGAGTTACCTGACAAGGGCCATAACCTACAAACAGGAAACTATTGCTAACGCACTGGAAAAACTGGTCGAGGCCAAGGAGGCTCAAGATGAAGAAGGGAAGCAGCGGGACGAGTGGATGATGGCTGCGTCTATCCTAGACAACATGTTCATGTGGATTTTCTTGTTCACTTTAGGTGCTTCAATAGTTGCCTTGTTCTTTCAACTTCCAAAATACGACTAACATATTTAAGGGACAAGGGAAGTTCAAGATTAAAAACTCTTGCATAGGTTGGTTGATCATGCGGAAACAAACCTGTTTCAAATGCTGTGAGGCTGCATTGGAAAAACTACCTAGCTAATGCCGTTATATTTATACGGCGATGGGCATTAAGGTGGCTCAAAACAGTTTCCGACACTTAGATATCGTTTGGTCGTTACAAAAAATTACCGTGCCGTTTTTGAATCAGTTATAAGCCCTTAAAAAGGCAATTGTTTCTTGCAGGTCATACTGTTGCTATGGTAACCTATTGTGACATGAAAATAGTAACAACGTGTTCACCAATCATTGAGCAGTTTTTTTTGATAACATGGCTGTAGTATCAAGTTTTAATACTGGTCATAATTACCCATAAAAATTTAGCTGTCGGAAACTCTTTCGAGCCACCTTAAGACGAGAGAAATGTGTATGCGAGTATCGGAGATCCAGACGAGAGTCTACCTGAAGTCGATTGTAATATATTAGACATCCAGTCGTAATTTGGCCTCAATAGTCACCCTATAAATGTATATACTAGTGCTACTCCTCTGCTAGTTTTAAGTTTGAGCTACTGTCACAATCAGCTAAGTCAATTAGAGTAATGCTAGGTAGCGGAGGTATAAATCCTTTAACTCGCATGCTCTTTTATCATCAAAATTATCTTTTTAGACAAAGAGATATACCCCATAATTTACACTCAGTTTGTGCAATGCTCTGTGGACGATATGCTTTCATTGGTGAGTTGAGTTGAGGTTTTTTCTGATGAGGCTATTTCAGTGTTTGAATTCGAAGAAAAGGATCAGATATTTGGTTTAAGCTGATAATTCGATACTCACAAGGTTTGTCGTTCACTGAAATATCCACATTTTTGCTTCTGACAAGTTAAGATTCAAAAGAACTTTTTAAGATAAATCATTGATAACAGTAATAATTCTTATTTACATACAAATTTTTAAATGAATGTAATTTGCAGCAGATTTGTTTAACATTCTGAAACACGCTAATGAGTATGATGCCTGTAACTGCAAAGTATTTTCTTTATTTCTCTCTTTAGTTGTAAGTACCTTTGTTGAGTAGTATTTCTTTTATTCTATTAATTTGAATCTTGAGAAGAACAATCGAGGCAGTATATTTTTATAAGGAATCTTCCTGTTCTGTACAGACTGACCTAATTATTCAGATCTTGTGATTTTTTTTTTTTTTCATTTTTTTTATTTGTTTTAATTGTTAATTTATTTACAATCCGTATTGTAGGATCTGTGTAATTGAAGTTGAGTAAATTGTAAATTAAATTAAATGAACAAATTTCAATATGATGGATCAATTAATATACGTGAAGATGATGGAAAAACAACCGATTTGCAGGAATATACGTTGTTCTGTCGCCGGTCCGACACGATTGCTCCGGCTGAATCTTATCCAGTGTATTTCTTATTTTTTCCACTTTTCAAGCTATTTGCACACTTGTTGGTCTTTTTCCATAATCAGAGAATCTTACTCTAGTCCCCAGTTCCTAGAATACGGTGATCTAGCCGCGCCCCTTTTGAAAAACGTGATTAAGAGGAGAGGTGAGATGTTAGTACTTCCAGTCATCTCTGTTTTGGATCTGTCTTTATCGTCTGTCGTGAGGTCAGTACGAACAAGCTGTGGCTAAAGTAAATTACAAGCACCTGTAATGCTTGTATATTTTACAATAACAGTCACCACCGAACAGAGTGTGCACTCGCTTAAATTTGTTAAATTGTTTCTGTAGATGTTTAGCTTAAAGATGTGGCAACACTGTAAAACTTGTAATGCTATTGACTATGATTACCTGCCTAGAGAGAGCACTTTACTGTAAATAATAACTTTTTGGACAAGCACAAAAACTTGGGTCTTGGAAACTCCAAAATAAAGTCCTCACTTGACAAAAACAGAAGCCATTGGAAAACCAAGATGGCAGAGGCTATTGATGAGAATCGACATGTGTCAATTTAGACAGACTTGTGACATTGATATTGGAGTGTGCCATAAGTTAGGTTCCTCAAGTTCTTTTGGAATGTAATAAATCTTTTTGTCTCACAGAGTTCTCTTCAGATTTTACTGATCTTTCTCATTTTTTTATAGCTAGTTCATCAAGTTTATCTTTATTTCCTGGAATTATGATATAACTGATATCTGGATATTGAAACATTGTATAACTGGTGACAATGCTTCAAATCCGCATATTATCTTTGCTCACTTGTATATCAGGATTCTTTTAGGACTTCTGTTATTACATGTACGTTTAATCTGAGTGGATATACGGCTTTGAATAAAGATGTTCAGTTCTTGCCCAGTTTCTACAATACATTTCGTTGACCAATGTTCACAACTTGTACAGAGAGAGGATATCTGGCTTTAGCCTTCATCCTGTCGTCTTAAAAGTTGCGACTTCAGTTAACGCTCCTCAAAGAGTCTAATATTTTTTATCACGGTGTCTGTAAACGGTTAAAAATTATTTCCCTCTGATATGGCGCCGCTTATTTATTTTTTTTCATATGCATGCAAGTGGCCTGAAATGCGCTCGTTAAACGTAACCTGGCCATGGTTTGAACCATGGGGGAGGGGGATGAGTTTTCACAGGCTATTCCTGACAATCGAAAAAGAGGGCCGATCGACGAGAGGCTAAGTTTTTAAGTCTGTTAGACCACCCCCACCAAAGTTTTTTTTTTATTGCCACAAACTTATTGCATTTACAATACATATACATACATTAGTTACAATTCTAAAACAACTACATACTCTACTTACAGTACCACATTACTTTTTTTAACATATAGTAAAATAAAATCACACAAAAAGACATACAAGATATTTGATTTCAAGGCAAAGGATCCTAGGTTTTACGCTTCCTATATACAGTTAATGCAGTAGATTTTGTGAGAGGTCCCACCAAAGTTATATATACGCACCCTCTGCTACTTTGCAGTTATTTGTAACTTTTATCTTTAAAATCAAGGAGATGAGAGTTTTAATAGTTTAGCAGTTTACGGGCCGTTTCTATCTATGACGACCGAGAGCCGTAGTAAATTTGCGGAAACCTTAGGACGATGCTAAAATGTTAATTAAAATGCAGGTTATATTCTCACGTCACCAGTACGAGTAAGTCGTCTACTGTCAGATGCTGTTGTCACGAAGCTCTCTAGAACCTCTAATTTCATTGGATCTTGTTGGCACGAAGCTCTATTGTTTTAGGGTTAGGGTTCATTGTTACCATTGTTTGTATATCATTTTCTCAACCAATCCTGTGAGACGTTCCGAAGAGCTTCGTGGCGGCCCGTCAGATGACAGTTGCCCGTTGCCGGGCAGCATACCTCTGAATGATGTAATCAGTCACTGATGCAATTATCATCGCAGGCAGACCGGTCCGTACCGCGTACAGGGGGCTAATTGCCCATCTCTACCTTTTCCATATCTAAGATAAGATTAGAACTTTATTAATGTGTCGAAGCCGCTAGCATACAACGTACACTAATTGTGGACATCTGCGGCCAACAGTCGTTCTTCTTCCCTGTCCTTTACGAGACAGTCTGTGTATAATAAATAGAGGATATTACATGACCGCGCGTGGATATAAATTTTATCTTCGAGCCGGTTCAACTCGATATCTCACGAGTGAGTGCAGCGAACGAGTGAGATATCGAGTCGAACACGAGAAGATAAAATTCATATCCACAAGCGGGCATGTAATATTCTGTTTATTATATAAACACCGGATAAACTCCTGTGAAAAAGGCTCGATTTATTATGTAACCATAACGACGGTGATCTCTTCACGTGTGAAGATAACATGTTATCTTCACGTGTGCAGATATGAAGTTTTCGCGGGAAAGCTCACTTGGTATTTCACTGGTGTTTATATAAGAAGACTCGTCATCTTCACCTTCACTGTAGGACTAACTTTGCAGGTTTAGTTTTCCTGTCTTTAGTAACCATGTGTGTTATGACTGCTCCAGCTTTCACTGGAAGCCACTTTCTTCAAGGCCGAAGAAAAGAAGAAGCTTAACTGTATCGACTGTACATGTGCGCAGGCCATATTAAAAGCGAACAACTATTGTAGGCTCAAGAATGCTGTAAAGGTAATGAACGCTGCAGATGGCCACTATACATGTACGTCCCAAGGGGAAACTTTTTTTGTCATTCTCTTGTAAACAAAGTCTGAGAATGAACTTATCTTAACATGTAGTCTGAATTTCAGCCGTCTCTTCACTTAAAGCCTGGTTCTCATATGCCGCCGACCTACCTGCGATTTAGTCGCCGCATAACGTCGCAGATCTCCGCAGATGATGTTCACATAAAATATTTTCATCGCCGACAATCGCCGGCTTGCCTGCGAAGTTGAACTCAACTCAACTTCGCAGGCAAGCCTGGGAAAGATTGTGTCCGCGATAAATGTTCACATATGCCGCAGCGTTGTCCCAGGCCGTGTCCCAGGTGGGTCGGCGGCATATGAGAACCAGGCTTTACCCCGACTGGTTGAAAGTCAGACTACTTAACATGACTTGACCACTCATTTTCAAGTACGGAAAGTATTTACCTTACTCATCACCTACACTAAGTCGCACTAGACACATTTAAGATTCTGATCAGATATTTATATAGAAAAAAGCCAAGTGCCTGAACCCAGAATATTCCATAACCTTTCGCTTCAGGCTTTGGTTCGACCGTTCAGGCGATCTGTGAGGCGGCAAGGCGGCAGAATTTTGGTTTCAAAGTCAGAAGGAAGGACCTGTTTTAGCAAACGAGTCTCTTGGCATGCAAATATTGAATCATCTCAAGGTAGATATCTTTGGTTCTCAGTCTTAATCGATCTCACCATTGCGCATTCCCCCTTTCAACGTATTGTTATCACGTTAATAATTTCAGCTTAAATTCATTTACAAGTAAGTAGAAATCTTTTGGGTAAAACTGCAATGCCTTAGTCCAAGAAATACTTGTTACTGCCAAAGGCGACTTCTTGGGCAACGTGATTTATTTAACACTCAATATCCACAGGTAATCAAAATCGAGGTTTAAACTTCAAAATAAAACGCAGGACTAAGGATATGCAACACTGCACGGAAATGACAAAGAAATAAACCGAAATAACAATTCTAAATGGAAAATAAACTTACATTGTTATGGCACCGTGGCCCGAAGAGATAGACACTCCGTATAACGGATTACTACAAGATGACTGTGCTTAATACAAATATACTCTTCACAGATCGAAGTAGACTGCACGATGCGCTAGTGAAAACTAATGGTGAAATATAAATCTAGGAATATTTATGCAGAAAGATGTGAAGCAAAAAAATGCAAAAAACTTGTTACACGCACTAAACGTTCCCAGAGGGTACTTAATTAACTAAATCTAAATCTTTGGGTGTTAGATCCAACAATACTGCTACTGTTAAGTTTCAGACCGTGGATTGAATTTTTAAGAAGTCTCTCATTTTCAAATCATTAGTTGTGAAAGGGTGCGTCTATCTCTCAAGGCTGGAGGTCACAGAGTTTGGAGTTGTACCGCGCGTCACCCTTTTATTTAGTAACTTGGAAAAGCTGTTACTTTTGGGTTTTCTTCAATCTACAGTATAACTATTTACAGTTTATTTCAACAGAGACGAACTCGTCATCTCGCTTTTGGGACATTTTTGTATCTTAAAAAGATGAAACCTAAGCGGAAAGACCGTTGCGTGCAGGTCCATGACATCATCGTGAACCACCGGTTTTAAATGGTCGTTTGTGGTTTCGCCGGTCAATAATTTTATCTGAGTATTTATATTGACTTGTGGCCATAACTCCCACTGTAGCATCTCCTGTGATGTGGTTTTAACCTTCCCGCCCATTCACAACCATACTTAACGAAAAAAACAAACTACATCTTACAATAGGAAAAACTTTTACCGAGTGTGTTAATGAGTGTTATAATAAGTCAGACTATTTCTTTCTCGCGCTCTGGCTTTTGCGATTGGCATCGTGCATGCCTGCCCACCAAATGGAAATTAAACTGGAAAAATTATAGTAATACAGTAATAATAATAATAATAATAATAGTAATAACTGAGTACGTTAATACGCCCTATGTTCTTTAGCAAGCTCAGCATCTAGAAGTACAACACTGCTTTATAATAATAACAACAACTACAATAATGATATTAAATATGCAAGTGAACTTTCTCTTCAGTAAATTAGCAATTTAATACAGATAGTCGAATGAATACTAGCTTGCGTAGCAGCCGTTTCCTTTCCTTTTCCAGGCGGAGATCGAACAAGCGTGCGAAAAAACGGCCGAGCGAAGGGGCTATGTGATTACGAGTGTAATTGAAGATTTTCACTTTCAGTGATATTGAAGAATTTTCTCAAAATTGCAATGTAATTTGAAAGAAATTTCAAGAATATCACGAGCAATACTAGTCAGTGTAAACCCTTAACTGTTCGAGCTTTCATACGATTACTTTATCCATTTATCATGTTTATTACCTGATCGAGAAAGTTATGAAAGCGCACGCGTTAATTTGCACTGTAGTGCAAAGTACAATTAGCGAGAAATTGGCCTGTCACCAGTCCATCACAATGACTTCTTTTTCTCAGTCATATAACAATACAACTTACAGTAGCACTGAATATCGAATAGTACACCTGAGGCATCACCGAAGAATATTTGCTCACACATAACCAAACTGGTTAAAGCTAAAATACTCTTTGGGAAAGCAGCCTTGTACCAATAGTAACACCCTCTTTCATGTCAATCACTCAATTATTCCGATTTCCCTTTTAACTTCATGTAATGATTGGTCTTTGTGGCATCAATCACGTTTTGCGAAGAACGGCAGAGTTGCAAAGCTCGCTCGCTGTGTATAACTATAATTTACCACGTACTGACACTTTCTAACCCAATCATGGACGGTGCAGCATCTTGGCATCACTACAAACGACGTAAGCTTGTTTCTAAGGCCCCGTTTACACGGGTCCGGACAAATTTTTGCACGGACGAATTTTGTTCCTGGACCGCCTGTTTACATGGATCCGTGCAAATTCTTTTGCAGTGGTGTTTACACGGATCCGTGCAAAAATTCGTCCAGTTCCGCCGGTCCCGTGTAAACGCAAGGTGGAACCGTGCAAGTTTTTGTCCGTGCAAAGATTTGTCCGGACCCGTGTAAACGGGACCTAAGTTTGATCAGAAACCCAGTTTTATCTTAATCTCCAGATTTAATACCTTCAGTATAAATTGATAAAGGAAAAAATAGCACTGAGCTAATTTAATTTTTTTATATATTTTCCGGTATCTTGTGATAAGGAAGCGGTTTGGTAAATTTGTCGTCGTCAATGAACTCTTGTTTTCTCCACACTTGACGTGACAAGGTTCAAAGTGTTACGGATGAAGTTGGACCTCTTAATCATGATGAATTTCACAATGACACATGTATAATAATAATTTAATAATAATAATAATTAAAAGTTTATAACGCGCCTTTTCCATGCAAATATGATCAAAAGCGAGTAACAATTGATACTTAAAAATATTATTGAAAAAAAACAAGAAAGAGTAAAAAAAATAATAATAATAACCATAAGAATTAAGCATTACATATCAAAAGCTAATTTAAAAAGATGCGTCTTAAGTACAGATTTAATAGCAGCATCATAACTGTTGGACCTTCCATGTAATAAGAACACAGCTTGCAATGTCTCTTTACCCCTTTATGTGATAGCCAGATGTGCCATATGTAGAGTATATTTTCGTGTTTGTTCATATTTTTGGTACAAGATAATAACTAACTTGAGCATTTGATGTTCTTGTCGCTACTGAAAAAAAAAACAGTTTCTGCCATGAAAATTAAGCTTAAAATGAATTCAAATTGAAAAAGAATTCAGTGACTTCGTGATACATCGCTGAGAACGAGATTTATGACGAAAACTATTTAGGTCGGCACACACTACTAGGGGACCAGTCCCCTAATGTGTACTTGTATTTTACATCGAAATTCTAGTCGCAGGAACCAAAAATCGACTTGTCCCACGAATTAAGCTGGTTTGATTTCTGGGACTAGTCGCAGGGACCAATAGTCCCACAAATCGATCATTTTTCTAGGGTACACACTAAGGGATACGTCCCTGCGACTCGTCCCTTAGTGTGTGTCTAGCTTTATGTGGATGTTACCCAGCAGGTTACTGGCGCCTAAATCTCGCGTTTTTTACAAAAATGTTTACGTACGGCTCACATCCGTCAGATATGAGTATCGTGCCCGTTTTACTCGTTCGTGACTGGTTTGTCACAGCCTATCACGTCTTCAAACCGGTGTCACTGTAACATACACCGGCAAAACAAAACAAAACAGTGCTCATCACTCAGCCAAAAACAACTATTGTGGCTGTCTGTCAACATACCACCAGTTATTGATGAACACGTGCTTTAATCGGGTTTGCTGCCGACTTCACGACATGTATTAACTGTAAACAGAAATCCCGGCACATCCAAGCTTTGAATCTTAACTACGAAACCCTAAAATTAGTTTGTTTATGTTCTTTTGTTTCAAACGTATTCAATCCTTTTCGAAATCAAACAACAACAGAGCGTGATAGGCCAACCACCAGGTGATAATGTTAAACAAACAATTTAACACCTAAACGCCCGCTTTCACTAGGACTCTAATCACGGTTTTGAAAATAAGTGTCCTGTAATGACAAGGAATCAAGGAAAGACAATTTGTGAAGAATTAGCGGGACGAATTTTTCTCTAACAATATTTTCTGCGTCAAATTAAACATCAACATCACAGACAACGAAGTCCGCCGGACCACTTGTGGAATCACGCCGTCACTCAGTCTTTCTTGGTTATTCTCTGTTCATGAGAAGAAAGCGAAAACGTGGGTTTTACGAAAACAGAGACACATTTTTCAATTCATAAGAAAGATTTCTAATGCTTGGTTTATTTTAATGAGTCTAGAAACAACCGTGCAACAGCACGGAACGAACATGAATTTCACGGCGAAAGCGGCGTACACGTATAATGTCCGGTGTTAATTATAGATCAATTTCCTCACAGTTGGAATTTAAACTGTAACCAACCTCTTAACCTCAAACGTCTTAGAAGACCTTGTGTCGGATAAGCTCTAGATTTTATTCAGTTCAAGCGGACAAAGTATTGAAAGCTAAATCAAAACGCTAAGACGGACTGAAGTAAAGAGATTACCACGCCTCAAAGTCACGAAGTTCACGTTGAGTCCAGTATCACGAATTTCAACGTCAACAAAAACATTAGTCGCTGCAAAGCGTACCTTGGTATGTACCTGGTTTTTGTGTTTGATAATATAAGTGATTTTAGCAAAGACAAATATGCAGGTGCTCTTCGCCGCATATATTTAAAATGAAGCTATTTTAGCTATAACGTGTACCATTTATGAAGCATTCGAAAACGTCAGTTTGAACAAATCGAAGGTGCATCAACTTATGCCATTGGACAAGGATGACGTCTGTTTACCTTTATCTCAAGGCTAACTGTTTGACTGCATGGATAGACCTTTCCTAGAATGATCCTCATTAATGGTCAATTCAAGCCTGGATCGCGGGAGAGGCTGGTTCGATTAAAAAAAGCGGCCGAAAAGATAGACATGACTGTACGGGAGAACAACTTCACTAGAATATCACGATTCAATGAACAGTTAACATACAAAATGTCCTAAATTTCAAGTTTCAAGTTTTCTGAAAACTCGGAGGATCTTCTTGTACTGATGTCTTAGTCTCTTGTTGCAGTTAAAATAAGCTCGAGAAAGAAAGGAACCACTACTTATAATGCGACTTCTTCCGTGCAACATGTCTCAGGATTGTGCTATATTCTGTGCCCGACTTGAACACACTTGTGCTGCAGTGAAGTCTAAATTCTTTATTCTCTGTACATGAAAATACAGCCGAGAAAAATGTATTTATTCTATGACCAAATTGAATTGGAATTAGTGGGTTATTGTCAGTCATGTCATTTGGAGAATTTAGAATTCAAACTTTGTACACAGTCGATCACGAACTTCCTGTGTTATCACTCTATTTATACAGCCATAACAAAGTATTTGCTGACATTAATCAAAATAATATTGCTCAATAGTATAGCCTAAAAAATCCTATTGGCAGAATTAACTGATTCCTTGAAGACTGACTCATTGGCAAAGATAGCTTCTCTGTTACGGTTAGCGACACAGCAGAGAGGTCAGCTTACTTGGGTTAAGACTGTCTTATCATTCCTGCCGGGCAAGTTTGGAAGGATTACCAGCACTTCTATTTGTAGATAATTAGGAAGTTATCAGCAACTTCACTCTGTTACAACGACGGCATAATGTAACTATCATCATGCAACATGTATCGGCGTGTTTAAACCATGTCCCATGTTGAGGAGAAACCAACCCAACATTTCCTCTGATGGCGGAAATTCAGGTCGAAAAAATGTTTCGTTTTCTGTGAAAGCTTCACTGACATAGTCGACTTTTTCAGCGGAGAATGTGTCCTCCCGAAGATACGATCTGTAATGACGACTTCAGTTTCCGTCGTGCTCAGCGCATGTGTGACGTCGTTAAGTGTTTTGACGCCAAATGTTCTTTTTTGTTCGAGCCCAATACAGCAAAGTTCTGTCTACAACTTTTAACCTTAAGGCTGGTTCTCACTAGCGCATAAGCATAACACAAACATAACAAGTGAGAACACCCGCGACCTAAGCGTAAGCATAAGCACTTGCGACGCAAGCATAAGCATAAACATATTTATACCGGGGGGGGCATGGGGATACTTAACAAAGTTTAATACGGGGAGGCTCCGCCCCGAGGTCCAACCCCTTACCCCTTTATATACCATTTTGGCAGAAAAGGTACCTCTTTCATATACCTTTTATTGGAAAAAGGTACCTCTTTCACATACCTAGCTATACCTACTTTTGGAAGTCTCTCATTTTCATGTAGTAATTAATAATAAGCTAATACAGCCATAAGGGGCGCCTATTCGAAATATTATAATTAAAGGCCCTTTTGAATACCTAAATCACCGATTTCCCTACCCTTTTATATGCCTCAACTTGTGAAATCCCTACCCTTTTATATACTTGAAGCCTGTAAAAGGTACCCATTTCGGGCGGAGCCTCCCCGTATAGGCCATTATAGGAAGTAGCTCCCCCCCCCCCCGGGATTTATACTGCATACGAAGCTTATGCGCCAGTGAGGACAGCCGCGACATAAGCATAAACATAAGCTTTCCTCTTATGCTTATGCCTTTGTTCAGTGAGGACATCGTTGACATAACCTTAAAGATCCAGAAGTGGTGATCTATAACGAACAATTTTAATTTGCAGGCTTAGAAACTGCATTTTGACTGAAGTGTCAGGTGTATGTAACTATTAATATAATGCAGAAATATAACATAACATTTTTCTTCTTCAGTTATAGCCCCTGCCCGGATTTTTACAGTTAACCCACCGGGGAAATCAGAAGGTCCAGAAACATCCGAACTAGTGTGTGACACTTATGAAAACAAGTAATTTGTTTATGGAGGATATCGTTTCTTTGCAGAAAGGAAAAAGAAGGGAGACTTACTTGCGTCGTAATCGACTCAGGCTGATTTGATGAACTTTTTCCGGTTGCACTCAATCTGAAGGTTTAAGATATCCTTCTCAAAAAAGTTTAATTCCCTAAGAGGGTCTGTACTAAAAGAACTTGATTAGTTTCAAAAGCGCATGTTTTCCAATTCTCTCTTATTGCATTCTAATTCTGTCCAGAAATCGAGGAGTGATCGACTGAACACTTACTGAAGAGCTTGTCTGAGATTCTTTGGTCGGCCCGATGTTTGAGGTGCGACTCTTTTGTCTTGTGGCGGTAGTGTGTTGCTGGATGGTGCTAAACGTCTGTGGAACCATTCAAGGTAACATGGGGATACTCGTTCTATTAACTCTGGTTCGCATTTGATCTCAGCTATATGCCTCCATGCATGGAATATATCCCCCTTTCTCCGAGAATTAGTAAATCTATTTCCGTGTAGCTCGAGATTTATAGCATAAAGGAACGAGACGGAGTGCTTGTTCCCGGATTCTATCATCTAGTCTATCTATAGCATGTCCATATCTTTTTGCGTTTTGTTCCCAAAGAGAGACGGTTTCTCCTAGCTGAAACAATATGGGTGAAAACACCGGTTTCGTTTAAATCCCCCCGGTTCCGACCCAAGAACTACGGCACTTTCACGTCCCGTTTCAATAAAAGGAAATTCAGCTGCACAGGGGTCTTCACTTTAAATCTGTATTTTAGACTAATCATAATTACCATAAATATGTATAATATCTGCTCTAATATGTGCTTTCTGCAGATGGCGATTACGACGAGAAACTGACTGAGCACTTGTTTAGACACAGCAAGTCCCGCCGACCAGTCCTTTCGATTAAGGACAACGTGACAGTAGTGTTTGGTGTCACGTTGAACCAGATCATAGATGTGGTATGTTATATGTAAAAAATTGGGCGTAGAAGTAATCAGACACGATAGCGGAACGGAACGGTTTACAAAGATGATCCAGTTCTGGTCAAAGACAATTGAGGCTTGACTGCCCTGTTCAAGCAACTTTCTTCGTTTGTCAAGCTAGAAACGTTTCTTCTACAGCTTTGTAATGGTTTCAATCAAATTAGAAATGAAAGTCTCGCTCCCGAGTTGTTACCGACATGCGCAGTGGAAAAGACCAAGCCAATATCAGGTTTACGATTCCTTTAATTGTTCCTTTGTATCCCTATTCTTGTGGCCTCAGGGCACTTATCGAAGCGGTCAACTGAAATAGTTACATTAAGAAAATCACCTAAATATTCGTTTCTTTCATGACAAAAGGATCACTAAACTAAGCGCACGTGATATAGAAAAGAACTCAAAAGCAGTCAAAATCTAGCGAAATCTATACATGGTAACTTTAAACAGAGTAAATTGTTGCTTTCCAACGTTCGCGGGTCTCGATTTCTGTAGAAAATTTCGCTCTAACTTCTCTTCTGGTGTTCCAATAAATCTTGACCTCAAGGGGTATTAGGTAGAACTGAAACGCGAGCTATGAGCTATGCCTATCTATAATGCGGTAATCGCTCTTATTTTCTAAAGGAGCTATTTTTTTTCTCTGCAGGTTGAGAGAAACCAAATCCTAAAATTGAGTCTTTTCATCAGACAGGTGAGTTCTGTACTCGTCACCTAAAGTAAACTAATCTTCCGCATGAGCCTGTGCATTTAACCATGCAATTGGTCACCTAATTTTGTGGAGGCTGTTCAGAGCCACCTTAAAATCTCGAAAATTTAGGTAGGCTCTGAGCCGTTGCAGAAAGTTGCATCTTATCATGCTGATCACAATTCGATATTTAAATTGTGGGTAACCGAGCTCGTTTTTGAGCTATAAGGACTAAAGCTAAAATTAAGGGTGTTTTCAACTAGTTTTACTGTTACTATGGTCCATTTTTATGCGAAAAAGGTCACCCTTGTGGTTCAACAATGGCTGGGCGTTTTTGTGATACCAAAGTTGTACAATCATTTGGTAAAAAGTGGTAGTATTGATCTATCCAAGTATAGTTTTTGGAAGAGGGCTCGAAATGTTGCCAGCCACCTTTCTAATTTTAACCTAAATAATCTGATATATAAAAAGATTCTTATAAAGCAACAAGAGTGGTACTGATGCGTTTCAAAAGAATAATTTGTAAACTATGCATGTCATGTTATAAGTTAGCTTTGCAGTTGATTTGTATGCCTTCCCTGAAGGGAAGCTGACTTAGTACATTATTTATCCAGGTTTGGGTGAATCCATTATTACGTTGGAACGTTAGTGATTATGGTGGCATCACAGAAATAAACATCGATGCAGACAAGTTGTGGAAACCTGATATATACCTGTACAACAAGTAAGATATTACACAATCATTGCTCTCTGTTACTTGCCTAATGGATCTAATGGCCCTTATAGAATATACAAGATAAGTCAATAGTCATTTAATTAAGCTCCAAAATGTTTATTTCACTCCAATAATGCGAACTTTTATCGATGAGAATCCAATGGAGTACTAGAGGTAAGGAGTACATGCCATCATGTTAACAGGAGAAGAGAAAGAAAATACATTCATTCCCCATTCTTTAGCCAGTCAAACGTTTTGCGATAAAATCATGGTAACGATATGGCATAGCGATATTGTACCAAAAGGCGGAGTCCAGGGGTGAATACTTATTATTATTGACTTCTGAATCCTTCATGGTGACACAAAATATCGTATGTTTCTTTTTCCTGTTGATTATTATAAGCGCCGATGAAGACAAAGATGGCGCGCAGGACAGGATGAAAACTAAAATCAAAGTGAATCACAATGGAACTAACACGTGGCTGGCACCAACAATACTTCAGAGCTCCTGTAAGATTAACGTGCGGTACTTCCCTTTGATGAGCAGGTAGGTTTAATTGGATTGCACATCATGATCACTAACTTGAGGAGAAGAGGTCGGTATGCAGGCCACCGAAATGAGAAAGTCCTGGTGATTTACAGGTTTAAATATGGAAAATTGCGCACGTTGAAAAGAAATCCTTCCAGATCTTAATTTTGGTTCAATTTGTAAGACCTGATATTTGACCTCAGGTCTTTAGCTGACCCGTAGAGGTCTTTAAGGAGCTCGACTATCTTAAGCTACTGATACCCTGTAGATACCTGTCTTCTTAATCATTCGATTAATCATAGTTTATAGAAGAGACTGGTTATGAAGCCCGGCAAACATCAAAGGAGCAAACAAAGATGCCAAGATTTATGTTGGAAGGTCGACGACCGTGCACAGTCTCTTTTTTTGTGCTCATACACTATGCATGAATTACGAAACCAACACGTTTCTATTGGTTAGTTCCTCAGTACGGAGTAAACAGCAATTGTGTTTTGTGCACGGTCAAGGCCAAAAAACAGAACAAAAACATACAACATATAATTTACAAAGAACTTTGACGAGTTTCATAACCATTCCCCTCCATTAACTATGGATTAATCGTACGTTTTACAGGAACGTCTTGCCGAGTCATTCTGAAAGTGCATTGACTCATAAAATTTTGTTTTGATAGGCCTGCTCCCTTAAGTTCGGTTCGTGGACGTATGACGCGTGGCGTGTTGACATCGTTGCTGAAAGTCCAAGTGCAGACACAAAGACGACACAAGTGAATGGTGAATGGGATCTGCTGTCCTTCCCATGCAAAAGAAACGTAGACAAGTATGAATGCTGCCCCGAGCCGTACTCCGATGTCACCTGTACACTAAAGATACGGCGAAGGACAATGTACTTCTTTGTCAATTTGATTGTTCCTTGCTTTCTTATCACACGTAAGTCAGTCAACAATCTCAGGGAAGGTGTTGGCGTACCCACAGAAACGCTACCGTGTATAGGGATTTTAAGAGAAAGACGCTTTTATCTGCCTCAGCTACCAATTTTCTCATTTCTTGTCGCTGACAAATTTTTCAACTGTTCCCTTTTCCTACTAGAATTGCCTGGACCGTCTGCGTCTCTGCAAATTGAAAAATTTCCCAGCCAGCCGACAAATGAACCAAATTTACACACACTAAAAATAGGTATTGGTACTTGTACTTCAAGGCCGCAACTTATCTAAACCTTACGCGGGGGATGAGAACGTCGGAGTAGTTTTGAGCGGATGGGCGTGGTTCTAAGGCCATGCTTACACCTATAGTGAGGGAATTAACTGATAATCTAATAAGATTCAACCTCCCAGCAAGTATAAACCGCAGAGTATTGAGGGTCGACAGTGCCCTGCATAGGTTTTTTCAGCCAGCAAGAATTCGGCATGGGAGCGGGATATCACAAGGAATCTATGTTTTGAATGCGCGTGTAACCTTATGTTTACGAGTAAGTGCAATGACAAATTTGTTAACGTAAGAAAACGAGAGGAGAAATAAATTTAAAATGGCGAAGAGGAAATACTCAATTAGCATTGCTTAGCTATGTTTACATCCCATTTTCCCACCAGAGAAAGTAAAGATGAAGAACCCTCTCCTCCGAAATTGAAAAATATTCCTTGTTCTTCGCCATTTCAGACTACTTAATCAAAACTGCGGACGTTAGTAAGTCTCGAACTTGAAGAGAATCAGTAAACCACTCCACGTCTTAAGCAAGGGTTAAGAGTTCTCAATCACCGTACCTCTAGTTTACCTATAGTTCTTTTACAGCAATGATGGAGTGACCATCATTAATTCCGAGAGGTTTTGCTCCTGAAATCTAATTTGCTTTGTTATTTTCCAGTTTTGTCCCTGCTCTCGTTTTTTTCTACCGTCGGAGGCTGGGGAGAGAATAACTCTTGTCATAACTAACATGCTAGCCTTGACAGTGTTCATGCTGATTGTGGCAGACATCTTGCCTCAAACATCTGAAGTAGTACCGCTGATTAGTGTTTACTTTACCAGTATATTGATAGAGGTAAGTAGTTACATCCACTCCTTGATTAAAATTTGCGGTTTTGTAAGTGCCCTGCGTAGGTCGCGGCGCTGAACTATGGATCGAGCAATCCGGTCCATTGTTATGTTTTGTATTCTTAGGCAAAACTCTACTCTCACATTGCCTCTGCCGCCCGTCCTGGTGTAAAGGCGGGTACCGGTAAATTTGATTCTAGCTAAGAGTAACCCTGCGAAGGACTAGCATACCATCCAAGGCGAGTTGGTATTGAACTGGTTCTGAACCCGGGATAAGGTCAGCTGTAAGGTCCTTCTTTTGGCTTTCATAGGGTAACAGTAATGATACAAATGTGATGCAATTGATTTGCTCTCGGGTCTCACAGGGTTTTTGTAACCAGAGGGCTTATTAAGGGTATTCGTCGGCTCGTAATTGAAGTCTGGAGGCTGTTCGTGTCTCGAATGATGAATTTAACTGCTGATCAACGGAAATTTTACCAGATCAGTAAAGGATGCCTGTAGATTCATTAATATCATATCAATTGACCTTTCAAAAAATTACCGTGGAAATCCCCAAGGAAGTGTCGGAAAACTTTCAAATTAAACTACAAGTACTAGGTCTTTTAGTGTTGGTCGGGCATGATCCTGAGGGTCAATCTTTGAGGTAAAGTGAGTACTTGTGATAGCATTGCTGAATTAGTTGCACGGATTGACAATTTTTCCAAATGATCGAAATGATTTATTAATGGGACACAGTCGGCTGATGCACATGCACATTATATATCATTTCATAGCTGATTTGAATGTAACAGATCAGAGACGTGATAAATACTATTTTTAACCCAATATGATAACAATAATATCACAGGATGAGCAAAAGGACACTTAAAGGAACACTGTCACGGGAGTTTTGCTGTTTTCAGCTTCATTCGTTGCTGAAATCTTCACCTGGTACCTTTACTCGTTCCCAAAGTGCTCAAATGGATTAACAGAAACATATCAAACAAATGGTGGCTCAGAGAGCAAACCATAATGAATTTCTGGCAATATTTTCGAGGAATGGCTCTAGAATTTTAAAAAAAACTGGCTGGTTTTTTCAAATTTCAATCCATTTCCATCGGATGGAAATGGATTGAAATTTGAAAAAACTAGCCAAGGATAATCCTTGCCATGCTAAGTGCTAGGCGGCAATAAATGGTTTCGGTGTAGTGATTAAGTCCTAGATAACAAAACTGCATCATTATTATTGGGCTTCCATTGATGCAGGAACATATTTCGGGTGATGCTCGATATACCAAGTCAATATATGCACTATTGTCTCGTTCTATTGTGTGAAGTTTATTGTGTTATTGTGTAAGGGATAAGGATCATTGTTGTGTTCTCTGTGACGTAACTCGAGACTTGCTATTCACTTGGTATATCGTGCACCAGTCCATATTTCGGCATTGTAAAATGACGCTAAAATACCGTGACAGTGCCCCTTTAAAGGGAACCTCCACTCCTACCAAAGAATCACTTTAAACCGCAGGATATAGTATTTGCAATAACGTTAGTTTTAATTTTTTTCCAGAAGAGTGTCTATAGTGGAGAAAAAAGAATTTCAGAACCGCGTATTTTTGTTTTCAAATTTCCTGGGCGCCGCCATCTTGAATACTTGTGACGTGTCCTGGTTGCTCTATTGTTCTGACACAAATAGCTTTTGTCTAATAACAAAAGGGCAACCATTTCACGTCATAATTATTCAAAATGACGGCGCCCGGGAAATTTGAAAACAAAAATATGCGATTCTATAATTCATGTATTCAAGGTAAACGCGCTTTGTTAGTTAAAATTTCAAACAAATTTGATTCTTAAAATTGTTTCGTGTGATTTGAAGAGAACTTTTTGTCAGACGGGAGGTTCCCTTAAAAACAGTTTTTTCAGTAAACGATTGAAATTCAAGTAGCTAGGACACTGTAAAAATTGAAGCGGATTTCTAGGTGAACTTTGAATTGGCCATTTCCGAATTACCTCAGCCTAGCCTACGTGTAGCCGTACCCTCCCCGCGAGGAAAAACGGGAGGAAGGGAACCTCCCCGTTTTTCCTCGGGGGGAGGGTACGGCTGCATGTAGGCTACCTCAGGCCTCTTTTTCGAAGCGAGTCTTGGCGCTCATCCTTTCATATGCAAATCAATTTTCATTCACACGTTTTCATGTGAATGAAAATTGATTTGCATATGAAAGGATGAGCACTAAGACTCGCTTCGATAAAGAGACCTGAGGTAATTCGGAAATGGCCTATTGATTTCAGGTTGGGGTGAACTTTTTTTAAAGTGAGAAAACCAGTATCCAGATCAGCGCGGTCCCAAAGCTGACTATGTCTCTTAATACTAGTGCCCGGCCCGTACCAAGACATTTTTACCCTCTTCCAAAACTCAGAATTAACTCTTATGTTTATATTCCTTTCTGCAGGTCGGGTTGTCATTAATTGCCACTGTTGTAGTCTTGAAGTGCTACTTCACTAACCCGGCTTTTTCAGAAGTTCCTTTCTGGATTCGTTGCTTGGTTATTCAAGGATTAGGCAAGCTGTTGAAGATTCAAGTGAAAAGAAAACGGCAACAAACTCGGAAGAAGGAAAATTCAGCCGATGGACAGAAAAAGAAAGCTCGTCCTCTTTCCATGACGGATTCACTGGATCCAAATTTGAACTTTTATCATGAAAATTTCTCAAGCCGGAGAAACACAGAGGCAAACATTAACTTGTTTGATAGTAGTAATGCACCGAAATGCGGAGCGTGTCATGAAATGACATTGGATATGCTTCACTTAGGACATGGACTCAACTCCAGGGTCAGTAGAGTTCCCTCCCGGACGTCACTGAGGAGAGAGTCCTGGTGCGAGAATCCCATTTACGAAAAGGATTTAAACGTCAACGCCCAGTCACAGAACTCGCTCATCAGTGGACTGCTGCATCAACAGGAGCATTTAGTGAGCTATGTGAAGAAACTGGTGAGAGCTGTGGAAGAGCAGGACGAGCATGATTCTAAAAGGGAGGAGTGGATACTAGTTGCGGAGATTCTGGACAACTTCTTCCTGTATTTATTCGTGATTGTGATGACCGGTTCTACAGTTATGATATTTAGCGCCGGGACATCATGGTAACGATAACAAGCGATAGACCATTACGAGACACAGAGGAATGGCGGTTCAGCTATCGAAAATTAAGCATAACAACGACATACATACTATGGGATGACATTTATTGAATTCTCTTATGCATATGCGGAGTAAAAACCTTAATTGTATGTGACTGTCTTAATTTCTGGGTTGAAATGAGAGGCTTTCGGGACGTTTACAGCAGTTTTAAAAGGAATGGTTCAATCCCTCTGTGAGAATCGTGACAGTTATATGCATCACGCGCATGGCATATTCGAGACATATTGCTGGGCCTTCCATACAATGCCATGGTTCCCTACGCGTAGATCTCACAGAGGGAATTGGGTATTCAGGCATGCGCAGTGCCGTTGATCGCATTGGATCTTTTCCAAGAGAAAAAGTGTTGCTGGTTCACTGAGCCGCAGTTTCCGGTAGCCGTCGGATGTTCAATAATTACAGAATTGAGTCAAGCGTATTTTTTCGCCTTAGATTTTCATAAGTTTTATACCAGTTAGTTTCGAGTGAAACACTTGTCCATTTGTCACGATGGTTTTCGAACGTAACGGCGTGCATGTTTGGAGTAGGTGAGGTGAATAGGCGTCTTGATCATCAGTCGATCGATTTTTTTCAGAGAGTTATCGACAAAAGACTAAGACGTGCAAACATTGATAACCATTAATGAATACAAGATAGTTAAATTAAGAATCCACCACTACGAGATAGATTTCACAATTCTTCTCAAACTCATTAATAGTTCATCAATTCATCTAGTCTGCTGGCAGCCGGTTTTTTCTCTAAGGGTCACTAGGACGAGCGTTTAGTCATCGCGAACGCAAATTGCGTTGGCCGTGTAGAGAAGAAAGCGAGACAGGGTCGTATGGCCGAGTGGGGAAGAAGGCGTGCCGCGCCCATGTCTCGTCCCATTCTCCTTTAGGCTAAATAGTATCTCCTCATAATCCCTGCTGAAATTTCGAGAGAAAAACAGACTGCCAGCAGTCTACAATTCATCTAATCTTAATAAGCTAAGATTTATTCGATTTTTTTTTCAACATTTTCTCCTCAGTTTTAATTTAATGAAGGTTTGTTTGACTCAGTTATACAACAAATTTTATTACATTCCTTACGATTAATACTATGCTAGTTAAAAATAGCTTAAAGTAATTTAACTCAAAGCCGCTATTGCAATATTTCATGTATATTGAAAATGTCAAATTACATTTAGAAATTATGTTTTGTAAAATAAACTTACTAAAGACGTTATGACCTGCTAGCGACTAATCTGTAAAATATTTTAAGAAAAAGTACTTGTGAAAAGTAATCCAATTTATTTGACATGAAGTACAAACCGCTTGCACTGACCAAAGAGTTATACAACGAATAAGTCCTTAGCCGGCCGATGACAAACATCTCTTGATACCCCCCAACCCCCACCGAAAGAAGTACTTTTTCACGCTTAAGGTATATAAAAGGGTAGGGGTTTCACAAGTTGAGGAATATGAAAGGGTAACGACCTTTGTCATTTTAAGGGGCTTTTAATTAAATGTAAATAAGTGTAAATGCAAATTTAATGTCAAACACTGAGAGTGCTTGCGCAATCACCCGAGCCAGAGGCTCATGATAAAGTGCTTGACAATAATCCAGATCGAATTGGAATTTGGAAATGTTGGTTTTTGAGGAGAGGGGAAAACCGGAGTACCCGGAGAAAAACCTCTCGGAGCAACGAAGAGAACCAACAACAAACTCAACCTACATATGACGCCGGGTCCGGGAATCGAACCCGGGACACATTGGTGGGAGGCGAGCGCTCTCACCACTGCGCCATCCCTGCTCTCACCACTGCGCCATCCCTGCTCAAACAGACGTGGCTGTATCGGGTAATGCTTGATGTTCTGCCGTGAAATTTTTCATTGACGTTATTTCAAGGGTTTAGAAAAGGAATCCAGTGTTGATAAGTAGGCTAGGAATATGAAAGGAGTACCTTTCTATTGAAGGGTTAGACCTCAGAGCAGAGCCTATCGCATAAATTAAAATTTTGCTGAGTACACCCCAAACCCCTGCCTGCCCTCACGGGTATGCAGCACACACTAATGGATTTGAATACTTGAACAGTGGTGACTGCCTATGGATACTTCCAAGTCATTGGAGTTAGATGAATGGTGTAACATCACAGTTATGAACCTAAACGTCCTCTCTCAAATACCGTCAAATCTTTTCAATGAAAAGTTGACTCTACGTTACATGAAATACAAAGATTTTGTTCTAAAACTTGCTTCTTCGTACTAAATTCAGTCTAACCTCCCGCAGTTAAGAGGGAGTTAAGAATTACTTTCCTGGCCACAAAGCATGGTTGCTATCAACTATGACTAGCGATTTAAGTCACTAATCTTTATAATTTGGAGCTTGTAGAAAAATCACAAGAGAAGAAATAACTAGAGTCACCATAAACAACCAAAAGAAGCAAGCATCGATGACAGAGGCCACCATTTTCCACTCCTCCCTCTTAATCTCATTTTCTTCATTTTCCCTCGCGACATGCACCAGCCTTCGCACGTTCCTCAACAAATTGTCTTGCTTTAAAAGCATCTGCTTCATGGAGTCCTCAAAGGACAGTGAGACATTAGGCGGAGGAGCTTCTCTGATTGGCTGTTCTTCGTTGATGGAATTCAGACTGTTTGGGCGTGTGAATAAGTTCGGAAGACCGAAAGTTGACATATTCTCTGATCCAAAACTGGAACGTCCCTGGGGTATGCTGTTCATAGCACGGTTTCGTACAATGGAAGTTATGCTATGTTTTTTACTTCTATCCTGGTTAACGTTCAAGATTGATTGTGTGGGGACAGAATTACGCCGCTCGTACTCAATCTCCTCTCGGGCTTCAGCTTTCTCCTTGAAGTGTTTGTTAATGACTTTGAGAAGACCCGGTGAAACTTTGATGCGCACAAGTTTTGCCAGCCAGTTAAGGACAATGGTTCTAACCCACACAGGTATCTCCGATACTGAAGGATTGTTGTAGTAGCATTTAAGGACCAAGCACGTTGCAACCAAAGCAAGTCCCACCTACACATGATATATTAAGTAATTATAAAACTCTACAAGAATGCAGTTATTTAAACTAGCTCAATGTTTTCCAAATTTATTTGAACTTTTTTTAAAGAGATGATTTTGCGTTGAACCGTACTGGAAGTTAAATGCAGGCGTTCTGCGCGCGTTCCTGGCTCGCGACCTAAACGTCCCGGTCCGTGTAAACAAATGTTACCATGCAGCTACAAACAAGCCTTTTCTTCAAGCAGAGCTACATTTTACAAAGAACATAGTTTGCTAATGTTAGTTGCTGTGACAAATCATAATCACGCGAATTCAATTGAATAAGATGGACTAAATGTAAATGCACAGATTTCAGATCTCATTTACTAACCTCAAACATGATACCAGTGTAGTAAATGCTTATAAGTGGAATAACTTCAGAAGTAGCAGGCATGATCTCGGCCACTATCAACATAAACACGGTCATGGCCAGAAGGCTGGTGATCACCAGTGTGATGCGTTCACCCGAGTCAGGGGGAAGGAAGAACGACAACAGCGTCAAAGCTAAACAGAAGGAAAAAACACTGTCCAGTCACTCATATACAGTTGAATTTGAGCATGTTTATTGCATTTTCTGATAATGAAAGGTTTCGCCAGGAGCCCATTACCCGGAGCCTTCATCTCCCATACAAGCCCTTAGAGTCGACCCTTTCTGATGAAAATTTATTTATAGAAATAGTTTTCGCGGAAAATTTGTCACGCACTAATGCGTAATAACCAATCAACTAATCAGAGCGCAGCTCAGTCATGCTCATTCACATGTACTTTTTTGTGTCCTTTGACAACAATGAAGGAAAGCGTGCGGGGAAATGTATTTGCGTACGGGTATTTTCGCGGGAAAGCCTGTTCTAAAAATAATTCTAGATCTTTACTGGAGAGGGTTGATTCAAGGGTACAGCACATATGGAGGCTCCTGGTACAGGGCTCCTGGTTCGGGTTCCTGGTTCGGCTGGGGTAACGGGCTCCTGGTTTCGCAAAGCACTTAAGAACGAAAATTAACGATATGGAGAGAGAACGACGTTCTGATAAATCCATGCCATCATTATTAAGTCTGAAATACATGATAGAATTGAATAAATATTAACAGTAAAAATGGTGTGAAGACATTTAAAGAATTAAAACGGTGTTGGATGTCAGTCGACCAGCTGATACTTCATAGCTTGCTACACGGTGCTGATGAGCCCCAACAAGGTCGAAAAAGCTGTCCACGGTTGCAATTGTTGGCTTTCAGTTTGGACTCTATCATGTCGTTGCCCGTTAAGCTTTTCACGTAGTATCAGCCTTGCATCATTGTTTGTTACATTTATTCAATTCTATCATTGAGGGATGATTGCCTGATATGTGATCAGTCTCTCCACTAAATGTTCCATGTGGTAGAGAACTGTTCCTTTTGGTCCCTTACAAATGTAGAGTGACCTCGTGTGCTTATATCGGGTTTTAAAATGTGTGGGTATGTCTATGCTTCCACTGAAGTTTAGCCTGTCTAGAACTTAAGCGTTCCCAGGCCGGGTCTCTCGTCTTACTGCTCCCTGGCAGTAAGATGAGAGACCCTGGGAACGAGGTTGACTTACATGTTATCAGCACGCATGGAATTATAAGGTTGACGTAATAATACGTGGTACGCCTCCTTATATGGACTGTGTACGTCACATCCGGGTAAGGTTCAGGACAGCACACGTAAATGATCTCATTTCTTTGCGCAGGCATACCAATCAAATTCCATTCTCCATTGGCGATGTACTTCTTAGTGTCGCCTCCCTGTGCTTCCAATACAACGTCCAATCTGTAACCATCGTATGTCCACGAACCGAACTTCATGGAACAAAACTAAATGAGAAGGTTAAAAAATAAGAGACAGAAAGAGAGCAGGTCTACACACCGCTTAAAGGGTTTGTTCATCTTGAAACGTTTGGCCTAAACTCTTCAAGTTTGTCATTTACTTATAATCAGTGTTAATCTTCTCCATCCTTAACTGTCCTTGTTCCTTTATGATTTATCATGAATTCTTTAGTGTTTTTCTAACTTATTAGACTATTATTTTCAAGTTTCCTTTCATTTAAAGGTAATTTTGTACGTGACCAAATAACTCAAAATACCGTGACTGGGCTCATTTGAGGAAAACTTCAGATTAAAGAGAGATAAAAGTACAAATCCTGAGTCTCGTTCCTAGAATCGAGATCATTCGAGACGGTCGCTATTATTGTTCAATCCGAAGTGATTTCGATTGTATTCGACAGCATAATGAGAATGAAAACACACTTTTACCGAAATCAGTTATTTAAAATCCATAAGATTGCCGCCACCTCTAGCTATTACAAATGTAATCGACATTATTATCGTTTTTGCCTGACCGCAACTGATAACATGAATATTGCATATATGACTTGTATGAAAGGTCAATGGAAATATTATTGATGATATTTGATGTTCAAGTTATATAGTCGGCTAAATATGTGCTTTTGTGGTCTTCAATACCCAATTTTATCACAAACTGATTCTCTCTAACTGTTGTCGCTGAATGACACAATTGCTAGTTGCCACCTTGTTTGAAATACAAGCTCACTTGCCCAGAGGAAGTTTCATTATTAATTTCAAAAGCGCTTACCTGTTCATCAAAAGGGAAGAAGTTTACATTTATCTTGCAAGAGAAGGTGTAAAGTACTGGTCCGAGCCACATGTTCCGTCCATTAGAACTCAGTACTATTTTGGTTTTGAATCGATCCAGTGCCCCATCCTTGGTTGCGTCAGCACTTGCATGAATCGAGAGAAAAGAAAACGAATGCATTCACATGCTATAAAAATCTTGAGAGATAGGGAATCGTCACATCGAGGGAAACACGCACAAACAAGACCTGGAGCCAATATAATTGAACTGTAACTAACTGAGCCAGGAAATCATTTTTTTTTTGGCACTGACGACGATAGTGCAACAACAACAGCAAACACTGATTGATTAACTGACAAAAGAAAACTCGTGACGACCCTGCTCAGTAACAAATACCTCAGTTCATCTAGGGAAAAAGCGGGAGGGGCGGCGGTCCCATGGTTGGTACGTTTGACTCCTCTTCGAGCGGTCTGGGTTCGAACCCTGGACGGGGACATTGTTCTGTGTTCTTGGACAAGACGCTTTGCTCCTACAGTGCCTCTAGCTCTCCACCTAGGTGTCTAATTGGGTACCGGCGAATTTAATGCTGGGGTTAACCCTGTGATGGACTAGCATCCCATACAGGGGGAGTAGAAATACTCCTGGTTGATTCATGCTACAGCAACCGGAGACAATACAAGCGCCGGCCTGATCGGCCTCTTGGCTCATATGTAGACTTGACCATCTAGAGAAAAACCTTAAAAATTTATGGAATTAATATTTGTCTACTCGCGAGAGGCTGGGAGAATTCTCATAAGTTGAGCAAACCCGAGATATCGTCGAGGGTTGCATAACTCTCGAGAATTCTAGATGAAGCCATGTGTAAACATGCAAAAAGTACCCTATTGCTTCCTCAAACACCTTCTGCCGCCGTCGATGATGGACTTACTTGTTATATAGAAAGATATCTGGTATCCACACTTTACTTGGTCTGATATTGATTTGACTTATTCCTCCATAATCTGATTGGTTCCAAGTCAAGAATGGATTGAACCAGGTCTGCAAGTCAAACACAGTGGTTGTTTACCATTTACTCGGAAGAACCGGTTGGTCGACAGTTGTAGTAAGTGGTACGCGTCAAATCCCAAATGGACATTTTCAGTGGGATGCGGCTTGTTCCACTTCCACGACTTTTTCCCGGAAGACAGGATCAAAGCCAAAAGGACCGGAACTAGCAAGAGCTAGCTCATGGAACGTACATTTTCCATTCGGTAATTCCGTTTGGAATTTTGGACTACCTTTCCAAAAATTCCGTTTTCCCGAGAAAATTTCCGTTCGGGGAGACAAAATTACTTTCATTCCATCCGAAATTTCCGGATTTTTGGGTAAATGGTAACCAACCAGTAGTATTACATCATAGATACGCATATGTAGTCTGCAACGGGAACGTCGCTAAACAAAAGAATTCATGAGCAGAACAATGGCTGTGCACATGCGTCATAAATCTTTGTACATTTCTTTGCCGTCCTCTGCAAAACAACAACGCGAAAGACCAAATTCTGAGTTGCCTGAAGAACGTGAACTACGACGGCTAATTTTTTAAAATTCTATTCCAAGTTTATCTGCGGTGTCCCAGATTCAGTTTCGTGGTGGCTTTGATAGTGATAAACAAAGTAATTGACTTAAGAGTACCCCGAAATTCGCTGGTAAATTTTTTTTTTCAATCGACTTTGTCTTCGGCGTTGCCGTAGTAGCTTCTTAAACTACCTACTATAGGGACCTCACGCAAAACACGACGGCAACAGCAACGAGAACGTCACCAAACAAAACGTTTAATGAGCAGACAGTGGCTGTGCGCGTGCATTATAATTCTTGGTACATTTCTTTGCCGTCCTCTGAAAGACAATAAAGTGAAATGACCATTACCTAAGTTTTTGGACAACGGGAACTAGTAAGGCTAACATTTTCGTATTTGTATTTGGAGCTGAACGCATTCGTAGCATCTTCAGCAGGAGCA
>JAHPZR010047500.1:17500-22557 GCA_019787425.1 Platygyra sinensis | reverse complement strand
TTCTAAAACAAATAGAAAACATGTACTCCGCGTTTCTATCGAGTTATACAAACACTCGTGAAAGTTTGGGAGAACTCGGAAAAAAGCTAAACTCGAAAAAGCTGTGGAAACACTCGCCTGCGGCTTATGTTCCCACAGCATTTCTCGTTCTCCCAAACTTTCACTCGTGTTTGTATAACTCGATAGAAACACGGTACATGTTTTCTATTTCTTAAACATCACTTGTACGACACTAACTGCCTATATTACAGTACGTTACATTACATTACACAAAATTGCATTACAATACACTACATAACTTGCTTACATACATCGCTTACAATACATGACATAACCTGACAATACGTTGCATTACTTACTTACTGTATGTTGTTACTGTTTAGGCCTTGTAAATTGAAACTGTGACTCCTTACGTTATATAATTAATTTATGAAACTGGACCACTTCTTTAAAAAGTATTTTGTTTGTTTGATATAGAAGCTATGTTACGTTCAATTTCAATTTTGTCATAGACAAGATTAAAGAAACCTGCGAACTGAAATTTAACGCTATTTAATGATTTGCAATAGAGGAGGTATTTACCTATGAGAATTAGGTGGTTTAGGGTCGAACAGGAAGACCAATTCGTGAGAACCCCGTAAATAATTTCATTCTTGGAAAGGCTAAGGGTCTTATTAGAAACAGAATGATACATTTAATAAAATCCGACCAGAAAGAACAAGCAATGGGGCACGATACGAATTAGTGACCGACTGTTTGGTCTACGTTTGTACAAAAGAAAAAAATAATTAGGGAAGTTTCAAAGTCTTAAAAATTTCCAAGTGTAACTCTTCATCAATGTGATCTGTTGATTTTTTGCTTTTGTGTTACAGGTGCTTGTTTGTCGGAAATTATCACAGCCTCTTTTTCCACCGTGTTTTCCGTAGTTTGTATTAATGTTTGCTTACGTGTCGGAGTTAATGAGAAAAAGAACTTTCGTTACGTTATTTGGTTTGAGGAAAAGTAAACAAGCCAACATTTTCGTTGCATGGTCAATAGTATGAAATAAATATAAAAAAGTAATTCTAAAGAACCAGTACTGAGATTACAATCCTTTTCTGTGTTTTTGGCAGACACTCAGCTTACAAAAATCCCCACCCCCACCCGGTGCAAAGAAATTTGCCACATGGCTATGCGAGGAAGATGCGAATTAGAAAGACGGCGATCGATGGCGGCTTACAGTGCATTCGTTCGTCACTTACTGGCAATTTCTGCTTCAAAGCAGGTTGAGTGATTCTATCGAGCAGTGCAACGAGCCACCAAGGTACAGGCTGCATAGGAACTTCGCAAAATCGCTTTTTGTGGTTCAAATCTACCAGACGGATGCCCGGTACAGAGGTTCCCGACTTACAAACTTAGCGGAACGCCATTGAAGAAATAACTGGAGCGAAACGTTGTTTAACAGTCAAGATATCATATCTGGGCTGAGGTGAATATATTTATGTTGATTGTGCTTTAGTAATCCGGATAGTGGTAATGTTTAGTCACGCATTCGACTACTTGCGTGATTTCGATTTTTCTGTACGATTTGAATAATGTTTTGACGACTGCTTATTCATTTGCCCAAACTAAACTTTACATACATGTAGCCTGGAAGACCTATCCTTATACAGTCAGAATCTAAAATATTTTGGAATTCCGAGATATGGCACTTGGTCAAAACGTCAATTCTTTTCACCAACCATCGAACTCCACGGCGGAGAGCACTCTGCTTTTGTTAACCGCCAAATAATTAGATTAATACAATTTTTCTGTAATTGTGCTTTTTTGGACGAGAAAGAGATATGCAAAAAGTTGGTTGTATTACAACTTTCCTGCACTCAATAAATGCGACACGCGAATCATTTGAAAATCGTCGATTTTCAGCCCGGTTGGGACTCCGTAAATTGATGCCAGGACGTGAAATCGAAAATGTTGTTTTTCTCGGAAATACCGAAATATTTGAGGAAAGAAAACACATGGCGTTTTTACCTTTACTGAGGCCTACTTATATGCAGAAGTAGGGCGAATTTAATTTTTCAAGTCTTACCGGACTATATTTGATTTTTGTAGACATTTGCTCTTAAGGTTCGTCTGGTAGGCTATCTTCTTTAAGTTTACTCTCAAATCGGCGTGAGTAGGGCTTACACAGATCCTTTGAATACTTGAAAGATAATTGCAGGTCAAAAATAGACAAAATTTAGAAATTACTACACGCGGCCAAGATAGTACGCGAAAACTGAGCGAGGGACTATACATATGAGACGTGGAAAAAGAAGGAACGAGTCTCGAGAAACTAGTTGAAAACATCACTCGCGCAGCACTTTTATTAAGCAATGTTTACAAGATGTGGAAGATTCAACGGATGTTATAAAATAACACCAAATAGATCAACTAAGCGATCTGGCTTTAATTAACGAAATGAAAATAACTAGGGCTTTTCTGTCATGGCGACTGCACTGAAATGAATTTGGCCCAACAGTGCGCGAAATTGCGCCAAATTCAAATAAGGTCAGAAACAACAAAACAAATCTAAAATACTTTAAACATATTATAATAAATTATGACTTCAAGAGCACGCCGTCTGAAACCCAGTTGCGTTCTAGCTGCACGGCTCAGCAAAGCGTGTGCCCCGTGCTAAGATGTCGTGCCGAACTTAATTCAGCCTGCCGAACTGAGTGATTACTGCCCTGCTTAACTGAAGTCCAATTTGTTTGGCTTTGGATTAAGTTGATCTCGGCAATAGCGAATAGCATTAGCATAAACCAATGGCGCATGGATAGTTCTAAGAACTTTATGGAACTTCCGCGTGCAGATGTGACTTTCGATTCATCTGCCACCAGTTTTACCCACCTTTAAATGCCGAACTTTTGATTGTCTTTACCATTGGAAGAACTGACGGATTTATACGACCCAAACAACAAAAGACTTTGCATAAAACTGGCATTCGCATCGGGTAGTGTTTCTCAGGCCCAATTTATATGGTCTCGAGTACCCAAGACAATTCTTCCCCCTAGTAACCCTGACCGAGGTAGCTTTTAGCTTACTTCTTTGCAATCTATTAGGATCGTGAACCGCTTCGGCAGGTAGGGTAACCCTGGCAAGCGGAAAAACATTTCTTCGTAACGGCGTTCAAGCGTTTACTCCGGCAAAAGCTTCTTAATGACTGCTCTACTTAATTTTTTATTTTTTATTTTTATTTACTTATTTTTTTTTAACTTTTATCTTTTTATCATTGTCATGTACTTCGGTTTTAATTGTGTAATGTAATTTGACTCTGAAAAGCCCCTTGGGGACGAGCCAATAAAGTATGTATTTATGTAAAGGCTTTGGCTCGCCTAACCGGGACAACTCTTGGCGCGAATTTAGGATTTAAAGCAGCAATTCGTATCAAAGAAGTGAAAATTAACCCGGCAAAACCCACACTGATGGAATGACCGAGGGAAACTGAAAGAAAGAGGGATATTTGCACATTTGATTATTCAATATGGGTTATGAATAATCGTGCAGGACCAGTTTTACTTGGCCTACAGGGACTACATTTTCACATATAAACGCTCGCTAAAGTTACCTCGGGGTAAGGTTGTTTCGGGTACCCAAGACCATATAACTGGGGCCTCAACGAGCACAAGCTAGGCAAAGAGACAGAGCAAACAACTCGAAACTAAAAGGCGGGCAAACACAATACCTACCAGACCAAAGATTCCAATGAGCAGAATGCCTGTCCGCAAATCACACCCGCAGCAGCACGTACGAACCAAGATTGCCATAAATGTTTTTCGCTGTAACGAGCGCCTAAGCGTGCTGTTCAGGTTTATGAGTACGGCGCAGCGAAATGAACGCGTTTTTAGATCCGTCTGCAACTCAGTCTATCGCCGGGGGTGGTCACTGCACGTGCATGCTACGACCGCAATGCACCCTGGAGTTAATTTCGTTTTCTCGCAACGAGGAATTGGTTCACTGCTTTTGAGTATCTTTCGATGGAAATGCTACTTCTGACACGTTTTTTTACTAATACGTCCATAGGAAAGCCCGAGTCAAAATACAAGCCGTTCTTAGTCGTCGTATTTGGTCGCCAAATTAGGGGTCATAGTCCGAGGCGCTCAGTCTTAGCGTAGTGGGAGGAAACTGATGATCGATGAGAATGGGACAGCTTGCTTTATATCGGTAATCACTTGAAGAGATAGACGAGAAGGCCTTCTTTCTTCTGTGACATCTCTTGACTGAGCGTCCAGCTTTCACAGAAAATAGTGCATGGAGTCAGAAACTTTTAATCAGTCCTGACAGACATGCAGGTGAGCTGGAATCACTATGAGGGAGTTGTTTCTTACAGAAACCCAGATGGTCGAGCCGCGACAAACCAAGTATGGCGTGTGCTGAGCAGCGACAATTCAAGGGCAAATATTATTATTATTGAACGCACTAACTAGCTCTAATAATTACTCCTAGTGTCATAAGAAAATTATTGCATCTGAAATGAGAATATCTCTATACACTAAATGACTAGGGCAGCAAAAATTATTTACTCAATGTGCTCTTTATTGCATTATTCTACATCTGCATCAATGATGCCTACAGATAAACTGAATACAACTTCGTTAGTTCTTGACATTAGCGTACTTCCTGATTCGTTCGCAGGCGTCGGCCTCTCACTCTTCTCCGAAATCCAACGGTGCCTGGGAACGACTAACAGTTTCCTTCAGCAAACAATGCACATAGCATGCTAAAACAACATAAAACCTAAAAAAAAAAAAAACAGCAACTGGACGTGTTGCCTCGTCGAGTCTGTCGACAGTTTCATTCATCCAGAACTTCAAGGAAACTTTGCATACGGTGGAGCTTGCATCTGTGTATAAAATGAAAAAATATAAATAAACAAACAAACGAACGAAGCCTTATGTTCGTACATGAAAGGCTGAGCAAGAGTATCGCGCTTTAAATAGAGGTTTGCAAATATGAAGAAGTTTTATGGTACTGTTTAGTGCTGTAAATCCGAGAACTTAAATAAACCTGATTTGCACTTTATTATTTACAAATTT
>JAHPZR010047500.1:5000-7500 GCA_019787425.1 Platygyra sinensis | reverse complement strand
TAATCATAATTTAAAGAAAAACACTTACAAGTTATTAGGAGTGTCCATACAAAACAAAATGTTTAAGTTATTCCAGATAGAACTCAGGATTGCGGGATAGGGCAACACATTGGTTTGATTGCGTCTTTGTATTGAGACGTTAGTTAGTTTGAAGAATCACTCCTGAGATTAAAAACTGCAATTTTTATTTTGAACTGACAGTCGAGTCAAAATTATGCGCTTGACCTGTTTCAGCTGGTTCTGTTTTTTTTCCTTGTTGTCACATGACCAACCGCATGGAATAATTTTAAGTCCATTTTGCGCCAAAATTACGAAATACAAAAGAAAAAAGAAAACAAAGAACAAACAATAGAAATAAATTTGTAAATAATAAAGTGCAAATCAGGTTATTTAAGTTCTCGGATTTACAGCACTAAACAGTACCATAAAACTTCTTCATATTTGCAAACCTCTATTTAAAGCGCGATACTCTTGCTCAGCCTTTCATGTACGAACATAAGGCTTCGTTCGTTTGTTTGTTTATTTATATTTTTTCATTTTATACACAGATGCAAGCTCCACCGTATGCAAAGTTTCCTTGAAGTTCTGGATGAATGAAACTGTCGACAGACTCGACGAGGCAACACGTCCAGTTGCTGTTTTTTTTTTTTTTAGGTTTTATGTTGTTTTAGCATGCTATGTGCATTGTTTGCTGAAGGAAACTGTTAGTCGTTCCCAGGCACCGTTGGATTTCGGAGAAGAGTGAGAGGCCGACGCCTGCGAACGAATCAGGAAGTACGCTAATGTCAAGAACTAACGAAGTTGTATTCAGTTTATCTGTAGGCATCATTGATGCAGATGTAGAATAATGCAATAAAGAGCACATTGAGTAAATAATTTTTGCTGCCCTAGTCATTTAGTGTATAGAGATATTCTCATTTCAGATGCAATAATTTTCTTATGACACTAGGAGTAATTATTAGAGCTAGTTAGTGCGTTCAATAATAATAATATTTGCCCTTGAATTGTCGCTGCTCAGCACACGCCATACTTGGTTTGTCGCGGCTCGACCATCTGGGTTTCTGTAAGAAACAACTCCCTCATAGTGATTCCAGCTCACCTGCATGTCTGTCAGGACTGATTAAAAGTTTCTGACTCCATGCACTATTTTCTGTGAAAGCTGGACGCTCAGTCAAGAGATGTCACAGAAGAAAGAAGGCCTTCTCGTCTATCTCTTCAAGTGATTACCGATATAAAGCAAGCTGTCCCATTCTCATCGATCATCAGTTTCCTCCCACTACGCTAAGACTGAGCGCCTCGGACTATGACCCCTAATTTGGCGACCAAATACGACGACTAAGAACGGCTTGTATTTTGACTCGGGCTTTCCTATGGACGTATTAGTAAAAAAACGTGTCAGAAGTAGCATTTCCATCGAAAGATACTCAAAAGCAGTGAACCAATTCCTCGTTGCGAGAAAACGAAATTAACTCCAGGGTGCATTGCGGTCGTAGCATGCACGTGCAGTGACCACCCCGGCGATAGACTGAGTTGCAGACGGATCTAAAAACGCGTTCATTTCGCTGCGCCGTACTCATAAACCTGAACAGCACGCTTAGGCGCTCGTTACAGCGAAAAACATTTATGGCAATCTTGGTTCGTACGTGCTGCTGCGGGTGTGATTTGCGGACAGGCATTCTGCTCATTGGAATCTTTGGTCTGGTAGGTATTGTGTTTGCCCGCCTTTTAGTTTCGAGTTGTTTGCTCTGTCTCTTTGCCTAGCTTGTGCTCGTTGAGGCCCCAGTTATATGGTCTTGGGTACCCGAAACAACCTTACCCCGAGGTAACTTTAGCGAGCGTTTATATGTGAAAATGTAGTCCCTGTAGGCCAAGTAAAACTGGTCCTGCACGATTATTCATAACCCATATTGAATAATCAAATGTGCAAATATCCCTCTTTCTTTCAGTTTCCCTCGGTCATTCCATCAGTGTGGGTTTTGCCGGGTTAATTTTCACTTCTTTGATACGAATTGCTGCTTTAAATCCTAAATTCGCGCCAAGAGTTGTCCCGGTTAGGCGAGCCAAAGCCTTTACATAAATACATACTTTATTGGCTCGTCCCCAAGGGGCTTTTCAGAGTCAAATTACATTACACAATTAAAACCGAAGTACATGACAATGATAAAAAGATAAAAGTTAAAAAAAAATAAGTAAATAAAAATAAAAAATAAAAAATTAAGTAGAGCAGTCATTAAGAAGCTTTTGCCGGAGTAAACGCTTGAACGCCGTTACGAAGAAATGTTTTTCCGCTTGCCAGGGTTACCCTACCTGCCGAAGCGGTTCACGATCCTAATAGATTGCAAAGAAGTAAGCTAAAAGCTACCTCGGTCAGGGTTACTAGGGGGAAGAATTGTCTTGGGTACTCGAGACCATATAAATTGGGCCTGAGAAACACTACCCGATGCGAATGCCAGTTTTATGCAAAGTCTTTTGTTGTTTGGGTCGTATAAATCCGTCAGTT
>JAHPZR010047499.1:0-29151 GCA_019787425.1 Platygyra sinensis | reverse complement strand
TACTTTTTGGTTCAAGAAACCTATGAAACATTTTTTTCAACTGTTGCTTTCTCACAATGAACTTACTTGTTATAGTTTTTTTATACTCATTTGCTTGCTATTTTGCGATAAAAGTAAGTGGCGAAATGTTGATTTAAATATATTTCACTCAAATTTGGTCACACAATGCTTCCAATTGCTTTGCTTATCATGTTACCCACTATTTGGTACTGCTTTTTATTTGAATCACAAACAGTCCTTGTATCGGCTTAATGATCCGTTTTTGTTTTTGGGTGAATCTTTTTAATATAACAAAATGCTACCTGTTGAACTACTTTTTTTAGCACCTGTGTGTGCTTTGGTGACGAATTATGGTAATGTGTGACACCTTGCTGGGCATATGATAAGTGTTATATTATCTCATGATTTAGCGGTAAAAATCCTTTGGACACACAGCAAGGATAAAACTCAATATATTTTCTATTTCTAACTTTGCATTAACCTTCAGCTTTGTTTTTATTAAGTGTTCCCTAAAATATATAGGAGGAAGGGCAACGTATACTTTACAAGACTAACATCGTCTTTGATGATAAAAAATAGTAACAAATTAATCTTATTCATTTTGTTTTTTTTTAATTGTTTCCGCCTGTTCCAAGCAATGATTCCTCTGGTCCTGAAGATTGATAGAGATATCCTCTGATGAGGAAGGTGAAGAAGAAAATGATAATGAGGAGGTGAAGAAATAAAATGATAAGAGAAGCTGATTTAAATTTTATACCTCCAGAATTACCTGATTTCGGCAGATCCGCTTTTAAGTTCTTCTAGTGGAATCAAGTAAATGGACCTTTTGGTGGAACAATTACAAGTATTTGTTTTGTTTTTTTTTTTTTTTAAAAGTTCCGATGGTACTGGGTGACTTCAACAGACCATTTCCGACTTTCAGATAGCAATCTTTATCTAGTAGATAATAAAGAATTTACATGGGAGTTGAAAAAAACTATAAGGGGAAACATGGTGTGGGGTTGTTGTTGATGTTTCAAATTCCAATCAAATAGCCGTTGTATACCGAAGCAACAAGTAATTAGGATTCGGGTGTTTTTATTTCTAAGACGTGTGTGAGAACTTGGAATGAAACAGAAGTAGTGGTGGACATATTCAGCAATAGCTATAGGTACCAAAACACTTCTACTTTGTATGTAGCAGGAAAGAATTTTTTCCAAATGGAGAAGACTGTGAAGATGAAGAAGGTGAGAGGACTGTACTCCTGAACCAAAAATTCTACAATATTTATTTCTAATGATTTTGGAACCGCCTGGATAAGTCGTCATCTATTCCAAGTGAATTGTTGAAGAATTGAATGTAGAAGAAGGAAGAGAATTATAAGAAGAGAAATTGTAAAGTGACAGTTCTCTATGGAAAGTCCATCTGACGAGGACACATATTCGTTGGTACAAGTAATTTACTATTAAAAGTACTGACCGAGGAGAGACTTGGAGGCTTTAAGTGACACCTTTCCATAGATCAGATATTACAGGTTTAGCAATTCACCCAAACAATCCAACAAATGTATGCAAATTGGAACATTTATACATTTTCAGATTGTTCAGATGTAGATAATGAATGATCCCTGAGTATGAAGAAGTGTATCCAAGTACTCTCCAGTGTTTATAAAAGGTACTGATTGGGGTGAAAACTGGAAATTACTTGAAGAAGCTACCGGAGACCCTTCAGAAGGTGGTGTGGATAATAAATGAATACATAATGATTCAGAAATTTACTCGGTATTCTCAGAGAAACATTTGTGAGTAAGGATCGGCTTATCATCTGATGAATTTCTAAATACAAAAGAACACCCTATTATTCCCGATGTTGGTGAGAAATAATAACTTTTGGTGAAAGCGAATCTGTAGGTATTTATGGCAGGTCTCAAGGTGTTTTTATAGAAACATTTGACAATGGTCAAACCTGGATTGAAACAAATACAGGTTTTGTAGGATCAGAAGTTGTAGATAGTGTCACTGCTCTAATGGAACTATGTAACGCAAGCAACTTCTAATCTAGGAATTTTTAAGAGTTATAGATGGCGGTAAAGAACTGGGTTTTGGCTTTCATTTGGTATGTAAAATTCGTATTGGTAATGCAGCTAGTCAATCACCCGAGATGCTGACACCGTAATTTAACACAACTAGGTGGAGGGGTTATTAAATCAACAAATGCTGTGGGAATCTTGGCGAGTTATTGGGGGTTCAGATCTTTGGATGATGAAGATGCCGGTGGAAATTGTCACTATCACGTGATCATTATTGAGAAAGAAGCCCTTTCAAAGTTCTTGTAGGTAGCGGTGGAGATCAGTAATTCAAAGAAGATGTGGGGTTAACTGGTTCAAGGATAACGGAGAGGCCTGGAGAAAATCTGATGATGGTTTTGGTAAGAGACGTTCATGTAAGTAAATGAATACTTGACCCAACAACAATATTTCTTTTTTGCACTCCTCAGGGGGCTACGGAGTATAAAGATAGTGGTGACGGAGCAGAGTGTTTAAAAGTAATGATCGGTAATAGCGGACTCAAATTAACAAGGGCTCGATAGGCCTCGAACCAATATATAATTACTGTAGATCCTATGATTCTGAGACACTCTATCTTGAACAGATGACGACGGAATGTTTACAACAGTATAGATGCGGAGAAAGTTGAAAAAATTAACTGTCTCATCTCTTCAAAATCTTTTGGTGTAGGGATATTATTGGTTGATCCGGCAAAATAGTAAACATATCTATATAGGGACTGTAGATATTTTAGACTCTCAAAAGTAGAGGCCGTCTTAGGAGATATTTTGGAGTTTACAAAAGTACTGATGGTGGAGCCAACATGGAAGGAGTGTTAATGCAGGCTTAAATCACCTGGTGTGTTTCCCCTTCTCTTGAATATCAGAAGAGAATAGAATCTTATATGCTGGAACAAGAGCTGGCGGTGTTTACTGGATTAGTTTAGACAATTATTTCTCGGATTTTTTGACCATCTTTTTAGTAAAATTGCGCCCGTCACAACAAGTAATAAATCAACCAGTAACCATACTCCTAATCCCCCAAGGGTAAATTAGCATAAGAACCCTGTGCCTATTTTTCCACTAAAATTCTATGGACACCTAAAACACCAACAAAAAATGGTTAGTAAAAAATAAAGCTAGCCATCTATTGAGTTTGTTTTTGTGGAAGAATCTAATACACTTCTCTTTTGTGAATCAAACTCTTCTTGGTAGATAACCCTGTCTCTAAGCAGGTCACTTTTAACGTTTTTATTTCGTCAGCTTGGCTCATATGCTTATTTTAACTTATTTTCTATGCTGGCACTCTCTCTGCAATTGGAGGATGGGAGTAGTATAAGAACTATATAAAGGGGTCTGGGGGTTAAATTAGAAGCATTGTCTTTTACTAAGCTTTACAAACCTGAAATCATATACTCTCCATCAGTAAATTGGATTGAAAAATCATCTGCTTCAAATTCTCTTTTTTCTAGATAGTGCTGGGAAGTAAACGGTTTTGTAAGCGAATGTATATTGAACCATCAACTAAATAAAATAGTAAAAACTTAGAATAATACAAGTTAAAAGACCTCTAGTCCGTGATCAAGAAAGGAAGTTATCCACTTTTAACACTTCGCTTAGTCTATAGAACCCAATAAAACCACATACTAACGAGCTATTTAGTGTCTTCCTAATGTGTCCTCATTTGTGTCCTTCATTCATGACCGAGAATTGCCCTCCATTTCATCTGAGTAATTGTTTTCCAAAAGTGTGTCAAAAAATACAATGCGTTTATCTTCCCAAACCCCCAGGGTAAAAAAAGGAAAAGCATTGCCGTGAGTGCTTCTGAGGCTTGCATCCCAGTACGAATAAACCTTTTGATTTAAAATCAACTTTTTTTAATAACTTTTTCTATTGGCTTTTTAAATTCTTTCATTATCAATTGGTTCAATTTATTGAACAGCGGCATTATTAATATGGGATAGAGAAAGAATAAAATCGGCCTGGAATACAAGACAGCTGCAAATGCGTGTATCCACCAATTATCACCTAAAATTTACGACTATATAGATACAGTTGCGTAAATAACTGGATGAGATGTGGCATAATTACAAACTTTTACATGTCTGTCACAAATGTTTTTGTTGTTGGTTGGTTTTTAAAACCGTACGTTTTTTCCTCAATGACGAATGTTTAGTATATAGATATTGGAATTGAAATACCTGCTCACTATCAACAGTAAGAGTCCTATAGAACTGCTCCGAGAACATCTGTGAGGTACTATAGAAAATCACTATTTCCTGAGGAAATTAAATATCCTCCTAAAGTAAAAATTACCAATACTACAGCACCAAATAAAGCCGTAAAGATTTGAATCTGATTCTGTCAAATTGTAGGTCTATTGGATTTCTTGTACTCTTCCTCAGTAACTACACTTAACAAACCTTTCCAGGAATTGCGTTTTTATTGAGTTCGATATAGTTTAAGGTTTCTTAGCTTTAAATCTGTTTTCTAACAAAAACTTGACTGCTATTTCAAGATATGAAGACAAAAGTAAGTTGGTGGCAGTTAAAAATTCTGCATGTTCGAAAACTATTTGTACCTTTAGTGTTTTTTATATGTGATTTTCATGATTGGAAAAATGACTTTAAACAACTCGACAACAGCCTCTACGACGAAAGCTACAATTTTAAACAAATATCTCACTGCAGCAGTCAAATAAAGCATAGTACTGAAATAATCATTCCTGGAATTCTCCCAATTTTTACTTCACCTGTTTTCACTGCTTTTATCCTTCTCTATCCACTTGAATGAAATCATCAGTATTTAATATCACTACTTTTTTACCTAAAACTCTTATAGAAACATTTTTTGATTTTGAATTAGATTCACAATTCATTTGTAATGTCCACGAACGACTTGCCCATTACCCTAATTTAGACATTACCGTCTTTAATCTTTTTTATTGTTCATTTAAATCATATCAATCAAACCACTCGGCTAATAGAGATTTATAGGTTTCTTGGCTACGAGTTTTCGTTTTTTTGGAATTGATTAAAGTCTTCCTCAGATTCATCCAGTCCCAAACTGGTGTTCCTGCTAATACTTGAAACGGTTCTGGTAATCTATTCTCCTATTTTGTCCAAACTTTAATGTGTACATAGGGAACATCTAAACAGTTCAGCCCAATCTTTTAATCCAACTAAATTCAATGTGTTTCCATTTTGTTACTTTAGTAACATATTATCATAAAGTTAATTTTAATTCAACTAGATTAACATTTAATTTATTGACCAAATCTTCTTTCTCCTCTAGAATATTCTCTCAGGCAACGTAAGGAAATCGATTTTTCTAAATTCTAGGCCGTAAACCTCTGTGAAAAATTACTCTCAGAGTAAGCCTCTGCCATAATAAAACCCTGACAGTCTTGACTCTCCACTTGTTCTGATAATTAGATCTATATCTGGCGTTTCTGAGAATATAACATGTTTTCGTAATTGCACTCATCTGTTACATTTTCAATTAATTCCATCAAAATCGTTTGTGATCATTTTCTGTTTTTGGTCAATCATCCTTAATAGCATCTAGAATTTCTTCGACCTCCATAACCCAAAAGCGATTGGTTAAAGTTTTTGCCCTCCACCTCTAACCTTCTTTGATTTGTTTAGATGGTTTTCTTGTTAAGAAATCAGGTAACAGGTCTGTGGATCCATGATTCAATTTTAAAGTTATCACTACAATCGCATTAATAGTTTCTTCAAGAGTTCATTCAGCTACTTGCTGCACAGTAGTCTCTAAGTTTCTTACCGTGGTCTTGATAAATTTCTCTTGTATAAAAAGCCAACTTGTGATGAAATCAATCCCTTACCTCGTCACACCATCCGATGCACTCCTTAAGTCTCGTCATGCCGATTTTATATGAAACTTCAAAACTAAGTAGTTCTCTTTCTTGCGTACCTCTGTGACCATCAGGAATTAATCCGATGTGTTTAGTAGCTTTCGTTAATTAATTTATTACTAAACGATTTCATAAATTGAGTAAATTTAATCTTGGAGAGGACATTTTTTAGCTGTGACTGCTTCGATTTCTTCATAATTGTTTTTGGGACATTCTCTGTGAGGTCACTGGTCCGTTGTTTGTACAAACAATATCATCTTCCCAATTCCTTACACCAATACCCAATAAATCTTTAGGATTTCATTTTTACTGTTTTAGCATTCATCATTTCTTCTTTTTTCTAATTTTGTGGCTTTCTCCCATACCCATAATTTTTCTACGTTCTCTGATTTCACTTGGGTCTCTTCAAGTAAAGGGAATTTCTATTACGGGTTTTGTTGGTCTTTACATAGATTCCTGGCTCTATAGTTGTTCACCATTCCGTGGCTCAAATGCTCTTGGTTGCCCATTAACTTCATTGCTTTCCAGCATCATGAACATCAAGACCTAGCCAATGCCCAGTGCCGTGCATAAATGAATCGAAAAAATGCATCATTGAGATTGTTTCTTCTACGCCAAGTGGCACCAATTTTAAATTAACCAATGATTCAGACAAAGTTTTTTATAGTTTGTTGGTGTACTTCTTTCATGGAGTTGCCCACAACTACTCCATCTATGCCTTCATTTTGTACCTTTAACACTTCTTCATATACATCTTTTTGAGGTGAGGTAAATTTTCCGAGATACAGGAAAAGTACGGGTTTACATCAGAAGAGTACATTCCATACTCTGCTGCTGCATCAATTAGAAGTAGGCTTCCTTGATCAAGCTGATCTCTATTGTTGAGTAGTGAAGTATGCAAGCATTGTGACCACCAGAACTATTGAGGGATAGCCCAGTCCTTTCTGCACCTCTATCATAAAATATCCTTTCCATCTCTGCACCAACTTGATACTTCGTACATTCCAGCATTTGCAGTTTTCATTGCATGAAACATGACCCTCGACGGTTATTTCACAGGCTTTTTTTAATAAGTCAATCTCTCCATCACTTTTAATTAATCTAAGTTCTGAAACTAATGGTTGCAGCGAGTATAGAGTTGCATTGCTGAAGTCAGCACCTCGTTGATCGTACGGAACTGCATGGGTAAGAAATTTTCTTATCATATTTTTCGAAATTATTTAGAGGAGTAGTCACAATAAATATCATTAAAACCTCTTAAGTAGGGTCGGAAGTATTTTTTCGTAGTCCTTGAAATGAATAAGCTTTTGAAGCTTCATATTCATCAACGGCACCAGATTGGCCTAAAACGTTTACCTTCCCATGTCTCCATTTCCTCATTCCTATCTTGAACAAACAGGTGCAACTCGGGTTTTGAGTCTTTGATGAGGATTACAGCATGGGCATCAGGTTCAGGCATTCTGTTAAATAATAAAAAATTTGAATCTTGTCGAAATGGATACCAAGTGTCATTATTTCTGTAAACAATGCTTCCACTATGTAGAATGACAGCACCATTTTTTATTTGTTTTGCCAAGTTTTCTCTGGCAATTTTTGAATTACCCATTACTGAATAAGAATAATCTACCAAGCAATAAAAAAGCTAGTGGTTTTTATATTGACACTAGAAATTCACGAAGAATTGGATTCCAGTGTATTTCGTTGTGCTGGCCTTTTTCTTTGAAAACGAAATTAGTTTTAATGTTGTTCAACTTAAGTTCCTCTTCAATTTTTTTAACACCAGAAACATAGAAATCATTATTATTTGAAAAATCTAAATCCCATTCCTTAGGAAATATGTTTTTTACTTGGTCACCAAAAATATCTCCCTCTTTTGTTCCAACTGATAAATTGCAAATAGATTTTTTACTTAAATTGTTTAGATCGTTAACTATCCCTGGAAATCCAAACCAAAATGCTGGAGAAAGAGAGATTATGTTCTCAAAAGATGGATTTAGAATACCTGTCTTTATTGACATTAACCCTCCCATCGATGCTCCCATGACAATTTTTTTTTAAATTAGCTACATCTATGTCGTAATCACCATAAATCTGTGGTAAGTGATCTTCTAATATGGACTCTATGTGCATAGTTGCAAAGTTTTCTTGTTCGCCTCTTGGGTAGGGGTTGTATTGTTTTTGTCTGCTAGAGTTTGAGGTCGCAGCAACAACAAAATAACCTCTGTTTTCTCTTTCCTCTAAATCGGTCAATAGTGATTCTAAATTAAAAAAATAACCGTATGAACTCTTTGATTTTAAGAATAAATTTTCCGCATCAAACGCAAGAATCATATGAGTAACTCTCTTGAACTTTGGAAATCTGACCAAATAGTTATTTGTGTCTCCAAGGTTTATATCTACAACCGGTTGGCTTATGTAGATGTTTTCTAAACTTTTATCGTATTCTGAAAATAACAGCATTAGGTTATTTTATATTATCCTCAATTGTCTTTGCTACTTCTCTTGCTTTTGATTCATCAGTAGAAATTATTAATACAACATTATCACCTGCAATTGAAGCAACAATATTGTCGATATATAAATTATCAATGGACTCTGCAATCACTTGTGCGGCTGCTGTTGTGGTTTTAACAACAACTTGGTTTGAAACTGGTTCTACATCGAGTACAAAATCTTCTAATGCTTTTTTCGCAATTTTAACCTGCGCATTGTTATCTTGATTTTTAGGAAGCACATAAATTAGTCTTCCATTTTTTAATCTTTTCTTGATAGCTCCAAGTTCATTTAGATCTCTAGATAGTGTTGCTTGGGTAATTTGAATGTTATTTTTCTTAAGAAGTCCTTTAAGTTGATTTTGTGAAGAGACATTTTCTGAATCTATAAAATCTGCAATTAATCTTTGTCTTTGAATAGTTGATTTCTTCATTGTATAAATATACATGTAAATGAATATTTATACAATTATAAATTATTGAAAGTTTCCTTAGCTAGTTTTATCGCTTCGTCTTTAGAAACTTCACCCTCATTAATTCTTTGCTCATATAAGGCCTTCATAATCACGCCGACTTTTGGGCCTGGTTCTAAATCAAAAAGACTCATGATTTCATCTCCGCTAATTGGTGGTCTAAGTTTTGACATTTCTTCTTTTTCTAAAACTTCTTTTATTCTTGTCTCCATCTCATCAAGTTTTTCAAAAATTTCCTGAGCTTTTTGTTTATTTTTAGTTGTTACATCTGCTCTAACTAAGTTATTGAGATCTTCCAAAACTTCACCAGCATCAACAATATATCTTCTAACTGCAGAATCTGTCCAGCCCATTTTAAATGTGTGAGGTCTTAGGTGCAGCTCAACTAAACTCGCAACATTCTTGATAGTTTTTTTATCGTACTTTAAGTTTTGTAAAATTTTTTTTGTCATTTTTGCACCTACGACTTCGTGATGTCGAAAATGAACTTTTCCATTTTCAATACCTTTTGTGTTTGGTTTAGCAATATCATGAAACAAAGCTCCGAGTCTTCGAATTAGTGTGGGCGATACATTGTCAACTACCTGGAGCGTATGTTCATAAACATCTTTATGGTGATGATTAGGATCGACCTCAATTTTAAGTTCATTTAATTCAGGAAGGATATAAGAACTTAAACCACTTTCTACAAAAGTTCTTAGGCCAAGTGAGGGATTTTTACCCACAAGTAGTTTAGATATTTCATCTCTTATTCTTTCAACAGATACTATTTTGATTCTTTCAACGTTATCTCTCATTGCTACATAAGTATCGTTATCAGGTGAAAATCCGTGAGTACTTATAAACCTACAAACCCTTAACATTCTTAAAGGGTCATCTGAAAAAGAAATAATTGGATCATCAGGGGTTCTGATTGTTCCTGAAGCTAGGTCTTTTAGGCCTAAAAATGGGTCAACAAGTTCATTTTCTTTAATCGAATAGGCTATTGAATTAATTGTAAAGTCTCTTCTGGAGAGATCTGTATTTAAGTCTGCCACTGATTCAATAGATGGGTTTCGTGAAGAGTTTTCATATGTGTCTTTCCTGTATGTGGTTATGTGAACTGAGTTATCACCAATCTGCAGTTCAATAGTTCCAAACTCTCTACCAATTTCTGTTGTTTTATATCCATTACTGTTTAACAAACTTATGGACTCTTCTGGGGTTGCATTGGTTGTAAAATCAAAATCTTTAGTATCAATATCTAATATGCCGTCTCGAACAGCTCCTCCGACAAGGTAGAACTCAAAATCGTTTTGATATGTAAAGGTCAGAAACGACTTTTAAATATTCGTTTTTGTCAATTAGGTTTAATAAGGTTCTTGGTACCATATGGATAGCTTAGAAGAAGAATGGAAACAATAGAAGTATGAATTCAGGAGTAGATTTTGCAGCTGGTGGGATTGTTCTTTTGGAACAGAAAATTCTAATTGTAAAAAACAAAAGAGGCGACTCACTAGAAGACGGCGTATCTTGGTGGGGTTATCCAAAAGGTCATATGGAAGAAGGGGAAAAGCCTGCAGATGCAGCTGTAAGAGAAGTGTTTGAGGAAACAGGATTCGAAGTAAAATTAAAAAACAACAAACCAATCGCTGAGTCCAGATACGAAATAAGACGTGAAGGAGAAAAGGTTCAAAAAACTGTTTGGTTCTACGAAATGGAAGTTATTGAGTCTTTCAAAAATGAACCTGATGATGAAATTGAGGAAATTGCACTAGTTGATTTTGATACCGCTTTTGATTTACTAACCCACGAAGAAGATAAGAAAATTTTAAAATATGTTTTTAACAAATGAAAAAAAGAAACATAGCATCTGGCAAGGAACTTTTTATACTCGAAAATGGAATGACCAAACGCCTGTTGTTTATTTTGAAAAACTATATGGTGGAAGACCTTTATTAAAGAAGATTAATCAACTTGCATTACAAGATAATCTCATCTTTAACTCTTCTATGGTTGATGAGAATAATTCAGCAGTTTGGCAGTCAGCTGGATGGGAGGTTTTAGAAAAATTAAACGTACTGTCTTTAAATCTAAAAAACATTAAGAAATCTGATAAAAACATAGAGAATGTTGATGTGTTTACCGATGCAAAAATTCCTGAAGTTCTCAAACTAGATCAAGACATTTTTGACCCATACTGGCAAAATTCAAGCGCTGCGTTTAAAGAGACAATTGAAAGTTGTGTTCATAATTATTTATTCATCCAAAAAACTGATGGTGATACGGCTGGTTATGGCATATTAGGAATAACTAGAAATTATGGATTTCTGCAGAGATTTGGAATTGTAAAAAAATATCAAAATAGGGGTTTGGGTAAAAAGTTACTCGAAAACATCGTTGCATTCTCAAAACAAAAAAAACTAGTTAATGTTCGCCTAAACACACAAACTCAAAATAAACATGCTCAGAGTTTATATTTAAATAATGGATTTGTTTACACAAAGACCAATTTTTTAATTTTGGCAACTAGCAACCATAAATAGAACTTCATTAATAATCCTCGTTAGCTTAATATAAGTGCTATGGAACAAGAAGATAGCTTTTTAGAATCCTTTGAAAGCTTGCTAGACACTATTAAAAGATTGGTTGTTAAACCAGTAAAAAGAGTGACTGGCTTTGCTTCATTGGGTTTCCTTTTAATAGTTTTGCTGTTCTTGTCATTAATATTTATATTTATAGGAATAATAAAAATTATGCAGGGTTTAGGGTTGCTCCTTGGAGTTAACCCAACTGGTTTCGCATTTGCTTCTCTAGGTATTCTGTTTTTATTTTTATCAGTTAAAAGTTATTGGAGAAAAAAAGTATGAAAAATGTAGCAATAATTGGTTCTGGACCAGCTGATATACAGCTGGAATTTATGCAGGTAGAGCAAATCTTGAACCGGTGCTTTTTGAAGGACTTGAGTCTGGCGGTCAGCTAATGCTTACTACCGATGTTGAGAATTATCCTGGTTTTGTGGATGGAATAATGGGCCCTGAGCTTATGCAAGTTTTCAAAGGACAGGCTGAAAGATTTGGCACAGAAATTAAGACTGAAATTATTGACTCAATTGAAAATATTGATGGAGGTTTCAAACTAACAAGCAGTAAGGGTGAGTACGAATTTAAATCTGTAATTATTGCATCAGGTGCATCAGCAAGGTGGCTTGGCGTTGAGGGTGAAAAAGAACTTCAGGGATATGGTGTTTCTGCTTGTGCGACCTGCGATGGATTCTTTTTTAAAGAAAAGGAAGTAGCAGTAGTTGGTGGTGGAGACTCAGCAATGGAGGAAGCTTTATTTTTAACCAAGTTTTGCAACGAAAGTGTATGTGATACATAGAAGAGATCAGTTTAGAGCTAGTCAAATAATGCAGGATAGGGTTTTAAATCATGAAAAAATAGAAGTGATTTGGAACAGTACTGTTGAAAAAATTATTGGTGATGGTGCTGTGTCTTCCGTAGTTTTAAAAAATACTGAAGACGGTTCAGAGTCTGAACTTAACTTAGACGGCGTATTTGTAGCAATTGGTCATGATCCAAACGTAGAGTTTCTTAACAATTTCGTAGAATTAGATGAAAAGGGATATATAAAAACTGGGTTTACAACAGACACTAGTACTTCTGTTCCTGGGGTCTTTGCAGCAGGAGATGTTGCAGATTCCATATATAGACAAGCAATTACTGCAGCGGGAACCGGTTGTCAGGCAGCTATTGATTCTGAAAGATGGTTAGATCATTAATCAAGAAAACTTGAGTTATATTGATGAATTGTCATCTGATGAACTTTTAGATTTAAGTAACAAAATTCAAGCAGCAGGATATCAGTTTCCTGCTGATTCAGTTGAGTGTAAGTCATTAGTAGAGCTTTTTTTAAATGATTACAATATAGAAAAAACTATTTCTAAAGAAAATCTCTGGTTAGAGCTTTTAAATCATGGTTACGACTTGGGTGATCGAATTCTCAATTTTTCAAATCCTATATTAAAAGGGTCTGATGTAGAAGAGCTTCAAGAAATGCTGTCTCGACTTGGGTTTTATTCTGAGCCAATCAACTCTGAGTACACAAAGGAGCTAATGAAATCTGTTGAAGCATTTCAAGAAAATCGTGGACTTAGTGTAGATGGTGTTGTCGGCTTAAATACAGCCATTGAAATTAAAAAATTGATCAGACCAACTTTGGACAAGTCTCTTAATGAAGCGATTAAAGGCTTTAAGCCAGCTAGCTCAGCATTGAATGTTTGTATAAACATTGAAAACAGCGGTGAATACAGAGAACAAGTAGTGTTTTATGAATCAATTAAAGAATCTGGAATAGAAAATGGAATGAATATTACTTTTGTTTCCGAAGCTGGGAAGAGATGAGTAAAGAAAATATTATTTCTTTTGTAAATAAAATTAACCCTTCACTTTTCTTAACTTTTGAAAACAATGAAACACAGTCCGTAGATTATTTCAAAGGAAAACACTCTGTAAGTAATATTGGTAAAAAATTGGCTGAAGAGATTAGTACAAAATTAAACTTCGATGCGGTTGGTAAAAACAATATGCTACTTAAAAACACAAAAGCAGTTTCCTTAGTAATAAATGGTAATTTTTACCAAATTAATACCAATACAGTTTTTGATATTGTTTCTGAGATTTATTCGGAAATTTTTTAAAACTAATTTAATCTCTCTATAAATTTTTTAAGTGCTTCTATATTTTGAAAGTTCAGATTTACTTTAAATGACTTTCCTGATTTTTTAACTTGAACTTTTGAACCTAGCGTATTTTCAAGATTGCTCTTAAGGTGTAGAACTTCTTCGCTCACAGAAGACTTTCCATTTAACTCACTCACCTTCTCTTCAACCTGACGACTGTTTAGAGATAAGCTAATAATTTCTGAAAGTAATTTGTCTTGCAAATTTTCATCTAAAACAATTAAAGGCCTTGCTTGTCCGAAAGAAATTTTCTCCTCTTTCAAAGCTTCTTGAACTTTCTGACTCAAATTAGAAATGCGCAATAAGTTAGCAATAAATGGTCTGCTTTTACCAACCAAAAGGCCTATCTCTTTTGCGTTTAAGCCATATGTTTCTTGTAGGCTTTTATAACCCAGTGCTTCTTCAATGGTATTAAGTTGTGATCTTTGTACGTTTTCCACTAGACCCAAAACTGCTGCATCCTTGTCTGTTACATCTTTAACTAAACAAGGGATTGTTTTTAAACCAGCAGCTTTACTTGCTCGGAGTCTTCTTTCACCAGCAATTAATTGATATCTATTGTTGCCCAACAATTGAACAATAATTGGTTGGAGTACCCCACTTTTTTTAATTGATTCTGAAAGTTCACTTAGCTTTTTTTCATCAAAATATGTCCTTGCCTGTGTTTTGCTTTCAGAAATTTTTTCAACTTCAATGTCTACAACTTTAAATTCTCTAACATCTGTGTTTTCTATAAGCGAACTTAGGGATCTTTTCATAAGCCAACCTTTTCTAATAATTCATTGCTTAATGCTTCAAATTCAATTCTAGCTTTACTATATTCACCAAAATCTAATACAGTTTTAGCATAGAACGGACTATCTGCAATTTCAGTTAATTGTGATATATGTGTTGTAAACAACTTATCAGACAGTATTTGTTTTAACTCTGAAACAAAGTCATGGTAGCTTGCTCGTCTTGTATCAACCTGGTTCAGAACAACCCCTAGAAAATGAGGATCTGTATGGGGCACTTCAGAAATTGTTTGTTTAGCAAATGACATTGCCTGACCAACACCCTCCACTGCTAAGAACTCTGGTTTACTTGGTATAAAGTAATAATCAGATGTTGAAAGTGCTTCCTGAACTAAAGAACTCATAGTTGGTGAATATAGTAAAGCTAGAATTGAATTTGAAGCATTAAGCAATGAATTATTAGAAAAGGTTGGCTTATGAAAAGATCCCTAAGTTCGCTTATAGAAAACACAGATGTTAGAGAATTTAAAGTTGTAGACATTGAAGTTGAAAAAATTTCTGAAAGCAAAACACAGGCAAGGACATATTTTGATGAAAAAAAGCTAAGTGAACTTTCAGAATCAATTAAAAAAAGTGGGGTACTCCAACCAATTATTGTTCAATTGTTGGGCAACAATAGATATCAATTAATTGCTGGTGAAAGAAGACTCCGAGCAAGTAAAGCTGCTGGTTTAAAAACAATCCCTTGTTTAGTTAAAGATGTAACAGACAAGGATGCAGCAGTTTTGGGTCTAGTGGAAAACGTACAAAGATCACAACTTAATACCATTGAAGAAGCACTGGGTTATAAAAGCCTACAAGAAACATATGGCTTAAACGCAAAAGAGATAGGCCTTTTGGTTGGTAAAAGCAGACCATTTATTGCTAACTTATTGCGCATTTCTAATCTGAGTCAGAAAGTTCAAGAAGCTTTGAAAGAGGAGAAAATTTCTTTCGGACAAGCAAGGCCTTTAATTGTTTTAGATGAAAATTTGCAAGACAAATTACTTTCAGAAATTATTAGCTTATCTCTAAACAGTCGTCAGGTTGAAGAGAAGGTGAGTGAGTTAAATGGAAAGTCTTCTGTGAGCGAAGAAGTTCTACACCTTAAGAGCAATCTTGAAAATACGCTAGGTTCAAAAGTTCAAGTTAAAAAATCAGGAAAGTCATTTAAAGTAAATCTGAACTTTCAAAATATAGAAGCACTTAAAAAATTTATAGAGAGATTAAATTAGTTTTAAAAAATTTCCGAATAAATCTCAGAAACGATATCAAAAACTGTATTGGTATTAATTTGGTAAAAATTACCATTTATTACTAAGGAAACTGCTTTTGTGTTTTTAAGTAGCATATTGTTTTTACCAACCGCATCGAAGTTTAATTTTGTACTAATCTCTTCAGCCAATTTTTTACCAATATTACTTACAGAGTGTTTTCCTTTGAAATAATCTACGGACTGTGCTTCATTGTTTTCAAAAGTTAAGAAAAGTGAAGGGTTAATTTTATTTACAAAAGAAATAATATTTTCTTTACTCATCTCTTCCCCAGCTTCGGAAACAAAAGTAATATTCATTCCATTTTCTATTCCAGATTCTTTAATTGATTCATAAAACACTACTTGTTCTCTGTATTCACCGCTGTTTTCAATGTTTATACAAACATTCAATGCTGAGCTAGCTGGCTTAAAGCCTTTAATCGCTTCATTAAGAGACTTGTCCAAAGTTGGTCTGATCAATTTTTTAATTTCAATGGCTGTATTTAAGCCGACAACACCATCTACACTAAGTCCACGATTTTCTTGAAATGCTTCAACAGATTTCATTAGCTCCTTTGTGTACTCAGAGTTGATTGGCTCAGAATAAAACCCAAGTCGAGACAGCATTTCTTGAAGCTCTTCTACATCAGACCCTTTTAATATAGGATTTGAAAAATTGAGAATTCGATCACCCAAGTCGTAACCATGATTTAAAAGCTCTAACCAGAGATTTTCTTTAGAAATAGTTTTTTCTATATTGTAATCATTTAAAAAAAGCTCTACTAATGACTTACACTCAACTGAATCAGCAGGAAACTGATATCCTGCTGCTTGAATTTTGTTACTTAAATCTAAAAGTTCATCAGATGACAATTCATCAATATAACTCAAGTTTTCTTGATTAATGATCTAACCATCTTTCAGAATCAATAGCTGCCTGACAACCGGTTCCCGCTGCAGTAATTGCTTGTCTATATATGGAATCTGCAACATCTCCTGCTGCAAAGACCCCAGGAACAGAAGTACTAGTGTCTGTTGTAAACCCAGTTTTTATATATCCCTTTTCATCTAATTCTACGAAATTGTTAAGAAACTCTACGTTTGGATCATGACCAATTGCTACAAATACGCCGTCTAAGTTAAGTTCAGACTCTGAACCGTCTTCAGTATTTTTTAAAACTACGGAAGACACAGCACCATCACCAATAATTTCTTCAACAGTACTGTTCCAAATCACTTCTATTTTTTCATGATTTAAAACCCTATCCTGCATTATTTGACTAGCTCTAAACTGATCTCTTCTATGTATCACATACACTTTCGTTGCAAACTTGGTTAAAAATAAAGCTTCCTCCATTGCTGAGTCTCCACCACCAACTACTGCTACTTCCTTTTCTTTAAAAAAGAATCCGTCGCAGGTCGCACAAGCAGAAACACCATATCCCTGAAGTTCTTTTTCACCCTCAACGCCAAGCCACCTTGCTGATGCACCTGATGCAATAATTACAGATTTAAATTCGTACTCACCCTTACTGCTTGTTAGTTTGAAACCTCCATCAATATTTTCAATTGAGTCAATAATTTCAGTCTTAATTTCTGTGCCAAATCTTTCAGCCTGTCCTTTGAAAACCTGCATAAGCTCAGGGCCCATTATTCCATCCACAAAACCAGGATAATTCTCAACATCGGTAGTAAGCATTAGCTGACCGCCAGACTCAAGTCCTTCAAAAAGCACCGGTTCAAGATTTGCTCTACCTGCATAAATTCCAGCTGTATATCCAGCTGGTCCAGAACCAATTATTGCTACATTTTTCATACTTTTTTTCTCCAATAACTTTTAACTGATAAAAATAAAAACAGAATACCTAGAGAAGCAAATGCGAAACCAGTTGGGTTAACTCCAAGGAGCAACCCTAAACCCTGCATAATTTTTATTATTCCTATAAATATAAATATTAATGACAAGAACAGCAAAACTATTAAAAGGAAACCCAATGAAGCAAAGCCAGTCACTCTTTTTACTGGTTTAACAACCAATCTTTTAATAGTGTCTAGCAAGCTTTCAAAGGATTCTAAAAAGCTATCTTCTTGTTCCATAGCACTTATATTAAGCTAACGAGGATTATTAATGAAGTTCTATTTATGGTTGCTAGTTGCCAAAATTAAAAAATTGGTCTTTGTGTAAACAAATCCATTATTTAAATATAAACTCTGAGCATGTTTATTTTGAGTTTGTGTGTTTAGGCGAACATTAACTAGTTTTTTTTGTTTTGAGAATGCAACGATGTTTTCGAGTAACTTTTTACCCAAACCCCTATTTTGATATTTTTTTACAATTCCAAATCTCTGCAGAAATCCATAATTTCTAGTTATTCCTAATATGCCATAACCAGCCGTATCACCATCAGTTTTTTGGATGAATAAATAATTATGAACACAACTTTCAATTGTCTCTTTAAACGCAGCGCTTGAATTTTGCCAGTATGGGTCAAAAATGTCTTGATCTAGTTTGAGAACTTCAGGAATTTTTGACATCGGTAAACACATCAACATTCTCTATGTTTTTATCAGATTTCTTAATGTTTTTTAGATTTAAAGACAGTACGTTTAATTTTTCTAAAACCTCCCATCCAGCTGACTGCCAAACTGCTGAATTATTCTCATCAACCATAGAAGAGTTAAAGATGAGATTATCTTGTAATGCAAGTTGATTAATCTTCTTTAATAAAGGTCTTCCACCATATAGTTTTTCAAAATAAACAACAGGCGTTTGGTCATTCCATTTTCGAGTATAAAAAGTTCCTTGCCAGATGCTATGTTTCTTTTTTTCATTTGTTAAAAACATATTTTAAAATTTTCTTATCTTCTTCGTGGGTTAGTAAATCAAAAGCGGTATCAAAATCAACTAGTGCAATTTCCTCAATTTCATCATCAGGTTCATTTTTGAAAGACTCAATAACTTCCATTTCGTAGAACCAAACAGTTTTTTGAACCTTTTCTCCTTCACGTCTTATTTCGTATCTGGACTCAGCGATTGGTTTGTTGTTTTTTAATTTTACTTCGAATCCTGTTTCCTCAAACACTTCTCTTACAGCTGCATCTGCAGGCTTTTCCCCTTCTTCCATATGACCTTTTGGATAACCCCACCAAGATACGCCGTCTTCTAGTGAGTCGCCTCTTTTGTTTTTTACAATTAGAATTTTCTGTTCCAAAAGAACAATCCCACCAGCTGCAAAATCTACTCCTGAATTCATACTTCTATTGTTTCCATTCTTCTTCTAAGCTATCCATATGGTACCAAGAACCTTATTAAACCTAATTGACAAAAACGAATATTTAAAAGTCGTTTCTGACCTTTACATATCAAACGATTTTGAGTTCTACCTTGTCGGAGGAGCTGTTCGAGACGGCATATTAGATATTGATACTAAAGATTTTGATTTTACAACCAATGCAACCCCAGAAGAGTCCATAAGTTTGTTAAACAGTAATGGATATAAAACAACAGAAATTGGTAGAGAGTTTGGAACTATTGAACTGCAGATTGGTGATAACTCAGTTCACATAACCACATACAGGAAAGACACATATGAAAACTCTTCACGAAACCCATCTATTGAATCAGTGGCAGACTTAAATACAGATCTCTCCAGAAGAGACTTTACAATTAATTCAATAGCCTATTCGATTAAAGAAAATGAACTTGTTGACCCATTTTTAGGCCTAAAAGACCTAGCTTCAGGAACAATCAGAACCCCTGATGATCCAATTATTTCTTTTTCAGATGACCCTTTAAGAATGTTAAGGGTTTGTAGGTTTATAAGTACTCACGGATTTTCACCTGATAACGATACTTATGTAGCAATGAGAGATAACGTTGAAAGAATCAAAATAGTATCTGTTGAAAGAATAAGAGATGAAATATCTAAACTACTTGTGGGTAAAAATCCCTCACTTGGCCTAAGAACTTTTGTAGAAAGTGGTTTAAGTTCTTATATCCTTCCTGAAATTAAATGAACTTAAAATTGAGGTCGATCCTAATCATCACCATAAAGATGTTTATGAACATACGCTCCAGGTAGTTGACAATGTATCGCCCACGCTAATTCGAAGACTCGGAGCTTTGTTTCATGATATTGCTAAACCAAACACAAAAGGTATTGAAAATGGAAAAGTTCATTTTCGACATCACGAAGTCGTAGGTGCAAAAATGACAAAAAAAATTTTACAAAACTTAAAGTACGATAAAAAAACTATCAAGAATGTTGCGAGTTTAGTTGAGCTGCACCTAAGACCTCACACATTTAAAATGGGCTGGACAGATTCTGCAGTTAGAAGATATATTGTTGATGCTGGTGAAGTTTTGGAAGATCTCAATAACTTAGTTAGAGCAGATGTAACAACTAAAAATAAACAAAAAGCTCAGGAAATTTTTGAAAAACTTGATGAGATGGAGACAAGAATAAAAGAAGTTTTAGAAAAAGAAGAAATGTCAAAACTTAGACCACCAATTAGCGGAGATGAAATCATGAGTCTTTTTGATTTAGAACCAGGCCCAAAAGTCGGCGTGATTATGAAGGCCTTATATGAGCAAAGAATTAATGAGGGTGAAGTTTCTAAAGACGAAGCGATAAAACTAGCTAAGGAAACTTTCAATAATTTATAATTGTATAAATATTCATTTACATGTATATTTATACAATGAAGAAATCAACTATTCAAAGACAAAGATTAATTGCAGATTTTATAGATTCAGAAAATGTCTCTTCACAAAATCAACTTAAAGGACTTCTTAAGAAAAATAACATTCAAATTACCCAAGCAACACTATCTAGAGATCTAAATGAACTTGGAGCTATCAAGAAAAGATTAAAAAATGGAAGACTAATTTATGTGCTTCCTAAAAATCAAGATAACAATGCGCAGGTTAAAATTGCGAAAAAAGCATTAGAAGATTTTGTACTCGATGTAGAACCAGTTTCAAACCAAGTTGTTGTTAAAACCACAACAGCAGCCGCACAAGTGATTGCAGAGTCCATTGATAATTTATATATCGACAATATTGTTGCTTCAATTGCAGGTGATAATGTTGTATTAATAATTTCTACTGATGAATCAAAAGCAAGAGAAGTAGCAAAGACAATTGAGGATAATATAAAATAACCTAATGCTGTTATTTTCAGAATACGATAAAAGTTTAGAAAACATCTACATAAGCCAACCGGTTGTAGATATAAACCTTGGAGACACAAATAACTATTTGGTCAGATTTCCAAAGTTCAAGAGAGTTACTCATATGATTCTTGCGTTTGATGCGGAAAATTTATTCTTAAAATCAAAGAGTTCATACGGTTATTTTTTTAATTTAGAATCACTATTGACCGATTTAGAGGAAAGAGAAAACAGAGGTTATTTTGTTGTTGCTGCGACCTCAAACTCTAGCAGACAAAAACAATACAACCCCTACCCAAGAGGCGAACAAGAAAACTTTGCAACTATGCACATAGAGTCCATATTAGAAGATCACTTACCACAGATTTATGGTGATTACGACATAGATGTAGCTAATTTAAAAAAAATTGTCATGGGAGCATCGATGGGAGGGTTAATGTCAATAAAGACAGGTATTCTAAATCCATCTTTTGAGAACATAATCTCTCTTTCTCCAGCATTTTGGTTTGGATTTCCAGGGATAGTTAACGATCTAAATAATTTAAGTAAAAAATCTATTTGCAATTTATCAGTTGGAACAAAAGAGGGAGATATTTTTGGTGACCAAGTAAAAAACATATTTCCTAAGGAATGGGATTTAGATTTTTCAAATAATAATGATTTCTATGTTTCTGGTGTTAAAAAAATTGAAGAGGAACTTAAGTTGAACAACATTAAAACTAATTTCGTTTTCAAAGAAAAAGGCCAGCACAACGAAATACACTGGAATCCAATTCTTCGTGAATTTCTAGTGTCAATATAAAAACCACTAGCTTTTTTATTGCTTGGTAGATTATTCTTATTCAGTAATGGGTAATTCAAAAATTGCCAGAGAAAACTTGGCAAAACAAATAAAAAATGGTGCTGTCATTCTACATAGTGGAAGCATTGTTTACAGAAATAATGACACTTGGTATCCATTTCGACAAGATTCAAATTTTTTATTATTTAACAGAATGGCCTGAACCTGATGCCCATGCTGTAATCCTCATCAAAGACTCAAAACCTGAGTTGCACCTGTTTGTTCAAGATAGGAATGAGGAAATGGAGACATGGGAAGGTAAACGTTTTAGGCCAATCTGGTGCCGTTGATGAATATGAAGCTTCAAAAGCTTATTCATTTCAAGACTACGAAAAAATACTTCCGACCCTACTTAGAGGTTTTAAATGATATTTATTGTGACTACTCCTCTAATAATTTCGAAAAATATGATAAGAAAATTCTTACCCATGCAGTTCCGTACGATCAACGAGGTGCTGACTTCAGCAATGCAACTCTATACTCGCTGCAACCATTATTTTCAGAACTTAGATTAATTAAAAGTGATGGAGAGATTGACTTATTAAAAAAAGCCTGTGAAATAACCGTCGAGGGTCATGTTCATGCAATGAAAACTGCAAATGCTGGAATGTACGAGTATCAAGTTGGTGCAGAGATGGAAAGGATATTTTATGATAGAGGTGCAGAAAGACTGGGCTATCCCTCAATAGTTGCTGGTGGTCACAATGCTTGCATACTTCACTACTCAACAAATAGAGATCAGCTTGATCAAGGAAGCCTACTTCTAATTGATGCAGCAGCAGAGTATGGAATGTACTCTTCTGATGTAACCCGTACTTTTCCTGTATCTGGAAAATTTACCTCACCTCAAAAAGATGTATATGAAGAAGTGTTAAAGGTACAAAATGAAGGCATAGATGGAGTAGTTGTGGGCAACTCCATGAAAGAAGTACACCAACAAACTATAAAAACTTTGTCTGAATCATTGGTTAATTTAAAATTGGTGCCACTTGGCGTAGAAGAAACAATCTCAATGATGCATTTTTTCGAATTCTTTATGCACGGCACTGGGCATTGGCTAGGTCTTGATGTTCATGATGCTGGAAGCAATGAAGTTAATGGACACCAAGAGCATTTGAGCACGGAATGGTAACAACTATAGAGCCAGGAATCTATGTAAGACCAACAAAACCCGTAATAGAATTCCCTTTACTTGAAAGAGACCCAAGTGAAATCAGAGAACGTAGAAAAATTATGGGTATGGAGAAAGCCACAAAATTAGAAAAAGAAGAAATGATGAATGCTAAAACAGTAAACATGAAGATCCCTTAGAGATTTTTGGGTATTGTTGTAAGAATAAGTGATATTGTTTGTACAAACACTGACAGTGAACCTCACAGAGAATGCTCCAAAACATTGACAGAAATGGAGACAGTTACCGCTAAAAAATGTCCTCTCCTAGATTAATTTACTCTTTATGAGAAATCGTTTTACGAATCAATTAGTTATGAGAACTTACCTAAACATATGCGGTTTACTTCTGATGGTCATAGAAGTATAGCTCCAGAAAGAAGGATACTAGTTTTGAGTTTCATATAAAGTCGGCATGACAGACTTATAGTGCATTGGCTTGTGTGATGAAGGTGGGGATTGCTTTCATCACAAGTTGGGCTTTTATCGAGAGAACATCTATCAGACCACAGGAAGAACTTGAACCGCTTTCAAGTGCTGAAGACTCTTGACGACCTATTATTGATGAGTGTGATAACTTTAAATGAATTTTATTGGTCCACAGATCTATTTTGCCTGATTTTTACAATAAACTATTAACGCTTCAGAGTTAGGGGTGGAGGCAAAAGAACTTTAACAATTGCTTTGGGTTATGGAGGGCGACAAGTTCTAGATGCTATTACGGATTGTTTGCCAAAACAGAACGATCACAATGATTTTGCTGATTAACTTTGAGAATGTTACTGATTAGCAATTACGACAACATTTATTTCTCCGACACTCCAGATATTGATTTTAATTCATCTAGAACCAAGTGGGAGTCAGATTGTTCAGTGTTTTTTATTATGTCAGAGTGCTTACTCTGGAGTAATTTTTCAAGTATGTTTCTCCTGAATTTAGACAATTGATTTTCTCCGTTGGCCTGAAGAATATTCTCAGAGAGAAAGAAGATTTGCCAATAAATTATAATGTTTACGTATGTTGCATTAAAATACTTATTATGATAATATGTTACTACAGTATTCATACAGGAAACACATTGAAATTTAGTTTGGATTAAAAGAATTGGCTGGACCTGTTAGATGTTCCCTATGACACATTAAAAGTTTGGAAAAATAGAGATAGATTACCAGACCGTTTCAAGTATTAGCGAACCCCAGTTTGGGACTGGATGATCTGAGGAAGACTTTAGATCAATTCAAAAAAATCGAAAACTCTGGTAGGCCAAGAAAACCTTAAAATCGTCTATAGCCGTGGTTTGATTGATATTGATTTAAATGAAAATAAAAAAGATACAGACGTAAATGTCCCTTCAATTAGGGTAATGGGCAAGAGTCGATCGATGTACATACAAACTGAATTGCTGACTCTAATTCAAAAATCCAAAAATGTTTCTATAGAGTTTTTAGTTAAAAAATGCTAGTGAGGTATAAATACTGATGATTTCATTCAATTGATAGAGAGGATAAAGCAGTGAAAAACAGTTGAAGTAAAAATTGGGAGAATTCAGGAATGGATTATTTTCATTATACTATTTCTTTATTTTGACTGCTGCAGTGAGCATGAAAATATGTTTGTTTTTTAAAGTTTTTCGGTCTTACGACGGTTGTCGTAGTGTTTAGTCATTTTTAATCAGAAATAGACATATAAACAATACCCCTAAGTCTACAATAGTTTCGAACATGCAGAATTTTTAACTTCCACCAACTTTACTTTTGTCTTCATATCTTTAATACGTCAGTTTTTGTTAGAAAACATATTTAAAGCCTAAGCAACCGCTTAAATCTATCGAACTCTAAAACGCAATTTCCTGAAAGGTTTTAAGTGTAGTTACTGAGGAAGAGTACAAGAAATCAATAGACTACCATGTTGACAGAATCAGATTTCAAATCTTTACGGCTTTATTTGGTGCTGTAAGTATTGGTAATTTTTACTTTAGGAAGATTATTTTAATTCCTCAGTGAAATAGTGATTTCTATACCTCATCATATGTTCTCAGGAGCAGTTCTATTAGGACTCTTACGTTGATAGTTTGAGCAGGTAATTTCATTCCAATCTATAAACTCAACATTCGTCATTGAGGAAAAACCGGTGTTTAACAAAACACAACAAAAACATTTGTGACAGACATTTTTAAAAGTTGTTAATTTCTGCCACGAGTCGTCATCAGTTATTTATACGCATACTGTAATCTATATGTCGTAAATGTTAGGTATATTCGGGTGGATACGCATTTGCAGCTGTCTTTAATTCTCCAGGCTGATTTGTCTTTCTCTATCCAGTATGTAATACTGGCCGGTCTGTTCAATAAATTTGAACCACTTTGATATAATGAAGAATTTTAAAAAGCCAAATAGAAAAATTATTCAAAAAAGTTGATTTTTAATCAAAAAGGTTTATTCGTAATGGATGCAAGCCTAGAAACACTTCACGTGCTAATGCTTTCTTTACTGTTTTGGGGAGAATAACGAATTGTATTTTTTGACACCACTTTTGGGAAACATTTACTCCAGATGAAATGGAGGCAATTCTCGGTCTGAATTTAGGACACTATAAATTAGGACCAACATAGGAGACCTAATTAGCTCGTTTATTATTTGAGTTTATTGGGTTCTATATACTAAGCGAAGTGCTTAAAAGTGATAACTTCTTTCTTGATCACGGACTTGAGTCTTTTAACTGTATATTCTAAGTATTTTACTATTTATTTAGTTTGCTGGTTCTATACATTCCCTTTACAAAACCGTTTACTTCAGCACTATCTAGAAACAGCAATTTTGAAGCAGATGAATTTTTTCATTCCATTTACTGATGGAGAGTATATGATTTCAGGTTTGTTAAAGCTTAGTAAAGACAATGCGTTTCTATTTAACTCCCAACCCTTTATATAGTTCTTACTACTACTCCCATCCTCCAATTTGCAGAGAGAGTTGCCAGCATAGAAAATAAGTTAAATGCACTATGAGAACAGCTGACGAAATAAAAAAGTTAATGACCTGCTTAGATGACAGGTTATTACCCAAGAGAGTTTTGATTCACAAAAAGAGAAGTTATTAGATTCTTCCACAAAACAAACTCAATAGATTGACTAGCTTTAATTTTTTACTAAACTTTGTTTGTTGGTGTTTTTAGGTGTCCCGAATAAGATTTTATGTTGGAAAAATAGGCACAGGAGTTCTTATGCTAATTACCCTTGGGGATTAGGAGTTAATGGTTTTCTTGTTGATTTATTACTTGTTTGTGACGGGGCAATTTATAATAAAGCTGGTCAACAAATTCCAGAGAACTAATTGTCCTAAACTAATTCCTTAAACACCGCCAGCTCTTGTTCCAGCATATAAGATTCGATCTCTTCTGATATTCAAGAGAGAAAACACAAGGTGTATTAAGCCTGCATTAAACTCTCCCATGTTGCCTCCCACCATCAGACTTTTGTAACTCCAAAATCTCCTAAGACGCCTCTACTTTCTGAGAGTCTAAAATAAATCTACAGTCCCTATATAGATATTGTTACTATTTTGCGGATCAACAATAATATCTCCTACACCAAAAGATTTTGAAAAGAGTATGAGTACAGTTATTTTTTTCCAACTTTCTCCGCCTCTATACTTTTTGTAGAAAATCCGTCGTCATCTGTTTTTCCAGATAGAGTGTCCTCAGATCATTAGGATCTACAGTTAATATATTGGGTTTCGGAGGCTATCAGCCCATTGTTTAATTTGAGTCCAGCTATTACCACGAATCATTACTTCTAAACACTCCTGCTCCGTCACCAACGCTTATCTGTAGACTTACTCCCGTAGCCCGCCTGAGTAGTTTGCATAAAAAGACATTATGTTGTTTGGGTCAATTATTAATTTACTTACATGCACGTCCTCTTAGCAAACCATCATCAGATTTTCTCAGGACTCTCCGTTATCCTCTGACCAGTTTTACCCCACATCTTCTTTGAATATGATCTCCACCGCTAACCTACAAGAACTTGAAAGGAAGGCTTCTTTTCTCAATAATGATTCCGTGATAGTGACAATTTCCACCTGCTCTTCATCATCACAAGATCTGAACCCCCAATAACTCTCTCAAGATTCCCCAGCATTTGTTTGATTTATAAACCCCCTCCACTAGTTTGTTTAAATCGGTTCACATCTTCTGGTGAGTTGCTAAGCTGCATACCAAACCAACTTTTAGATACAAATGACACAAAAACCCCAGTTCTTTACCGCCATCTATACTCTTAAAAATTCCTAGATTAGAATTTTGTTGCGTACATAGTTCCATCTAGAGCAGTGACAAATCTAGACAACTTTCCTGATCCTACAAAACCTGTATTTGTTTCAATCCAGGTTTGACCATTGTCAATAAGTTTCTATAAACACCTTGAAGACCTGGCCATAAATACCTCAGATTTCGCTTTCACCAAACGTTATTATTTCTACAACCACATCGGGAAGTAATAGGGTGGTTCTTTTTGGTATTTAAATTCATCATATGGCATAAGCCAGATCCTTACTTCACATGTTTCTCTTGAGAATACCGAGTAAATTCACATCTACTGAATTCATTATATTCATTTCAGATATACACACACCTTCTGAGGGTCTCCGTAGCTTCTCAGTAATTTCCAGTTTTCACCTCCATCAGTACCTTTATAAACACCTGGACAGTACTTGGAATACACTTTCTTCATAATTCAGGATCATCATTATCTTACATCTGAACAATCTGAAAATGTATAAATGCCAAGTTCTTGCATAAATTATGTCTGGATTGTTTGGGTGAAATTGCTAAACCTTTAATACTGATCTATGGAAAGTGTCACTTTAAAGACCTCCAGTCTCCTCCTCGGTCGTACTTTTTAATAGTAAATTACTTGTAGCCAACGATATGTGGTCATCCATCAGGATGGGACTTACATAGAGAACTGTCACTTTATCAATGTCTTCTTCTTCTAATTCTCTTCCTCTTCTAATTCAATTTCTTCAAAAATTCCTTTTGGGAATAGATGACGACTTTATCCAGAGGTTCCAAATCATTAAAATAAATATGTAGATTTTTTTTCAGGAGTACAGTCCTTTCACCTTCTTCATCTTCACAGTCTTCTCCATTTGGAAAAATTCTTCCTGACTACATACAAAGTAGACGTTTTTTGTGTACCTAAGCTATTGCTGAATATTGTCCCACCACCTACTTCTGTTTCATCCCAAGTTTCTCCACCGTCTTTAGAAATAAAAACACCCGAATTCTGAATTACTTGTTGCTATCGGTATAAAACGCTATTTGAATTGGAATTTGATACATCAACAACAAACCCCCCATGTTTTCCACTTAATAGTTTTTTTTCCATCCCATGTAATTCTTTATTATCTACTTAGATAAAGCTTGTCTATCTGAAAGTCCGGAGATTGTCTGTTTTTTATTCACCCATTACCCATGCGGATTCTTTTAACGAAGTACTTTAATGTTCACCAAAAGGTCCATTTACTTGATTCCACCTAGAAGAACTTAAGCTGGATGTCTGGTAAATCAGGTAATTCTGGAGGTATTAAAATTTTAAGCTTCTCATTATCATTTTCTTCTTCACCTTCCTCTATCATTACTTCTTCACCTTCCCTCATCAGAGGATAATCTTCTATCAATTCAGGACCAGGGAATCATTGCTTGAACAGGCGGAAACAATTAAAAAACAAATTAATAAGATTAAATTTGTTACTATTTTTTATCATCAAAGAAAACGATGTTATCTTGTAAAGTAAAATAAAAAAAATACGTTGCTGTATATTTTTAGGGAACCTTAATACAAACAAAGCCTGAAGTGTTAATGCCACCATTTAAATAGAAATATATTGGAGTTTTATCACTTTGTCTGGTGTCCAAGAGATTTTTACCGCTAAATCATGAGCTAATATAACCTTATCATGCACACGCAGTGTCACAATTACCATAATCGTCCAAAGCACAACAGGTCTAAAAAAGTAGTCACCAGTAGCATTTTGTCATATTACAAACAGATTCCCCCAAAACCAAACGGAATCATTAAGCCGGGATAGCAGACTGTTTGTGATTCAAATAAAAAGCAATCCCAAATAGTGGGTGAACATGATAACGCAAAGGCAATTGAAGCATTGTTGACCAAATTTGGTGTGTGTGAGTGAAAATTCATTTAAATCAACATCTTCGCCACTTACTTTTATCGCCAAAAATAGCAAGCAAATGCTATAAAAACTATACAAGTAAGTTCATTGTGAGAAAAGCAACGTTGAAAAAATAATGTTTCATAGGTTCTTAACCAAAAAGATTAAACCCTCTCTCTCTTT